>JALIZH010023979.1:0-14907 GCA_030522465.1 Rhipicephalus appendiculatus | reverse complement strand
GTCATTGAGCATTTCCGTGTAACATGTCTCATTAGAATGATCTAACACCTCTTCTTAAATTCATGGACCGAGGACACCTTTTTTTGGTGACCTGTATTGCTAACAAATATCTAAAAATGCCAGCGCAGCGTGTCATGAAAGGCCAAGGCTGCTGAATTCATCCGGTCAAATTCGGAAAGTCTTTATTCGAAAAACCTGATTGACATTAATGCTGCCTTTCTACACACAAGAGCCAAGAAATCAGAACGTCTTCTAAATAAAGTAGTTGTTTTTTTTTCTCGCAGCGACAACTCGGGCATACATTTCACTTTCGTGGTGCATATGCGGCGGCGAAAGCATTCTTTTATTCCCAAACAGAAGACATGGTTACAACTCGAGCTGAAATAATTATACGCGAGACAATATCAAAGAACTTTTAGTGCTGTACATGCATGATAGTTGAATGCGTTTTCGTGACGAAATGTTAGAGCTACACTCTTAATCAGGTCCCGCTTAAAGTATTAGATATAGCCAGAAGACAGGACATTTTTTTGTCTGGTTTACATAACACAGTCGAACCCACTTATAACAATACACAAGTGGCATTAAAAATTCCATTGTTATAACCGATGATTATTGTGAACGGGTTGCACGAAAAAAAAGCAAAATAGAAGAATGGCAGGCTGCTTTGAGAAAACTGTATATCGGATGGGATATGCCAAAAGACATCAGTGATAAAGATAATTTATTCGACATGCTTGAAAATTTGGACACTTTCACGGGACCGCCACAAGCCTTATAGAGTCACTGTATGACATCTGAAGATTTGGACGCTGAAACTCTTAGCAGTCTCATCCTTTTATTCAAATTGCGCGTCCGAAAATGCATTAAGAAAGCCACCGCTCCTCCCACGCCATAGCGCATTTTGAAAGTCGGCTTTGCTGCAATGCTACAGTATTGCGCGGTGAAGAATACCGCGAATCCGAAGGGGCGCTGGGGGTGTTGGCGTTGTGAGCGGGGGTACAGTAGCTTGAATTTCTCGTTTCCTTTTTTCTTTTTCAAGGATTTTACGTTCCATTACCTTTCGGCATGAACACCCAACAGCCAGAATTTATTGTTACAACCATTATTTCGGCATGCGGTCATTGCTCTAAGCGAGTTATTTCACAATAGAAAACATAAGAAAGTTGACGGTGCAGCAGCTTCTCATTGCTATAACCGATATATTGTTAAAACCGGTATCGTTATAAGTGGGCTCGACGGTATAGCCAGCATTTAACCAGGACCTGATCAAGCGTGTAAGGGAGATATACATTCCAAAAACATGGAGTATGTTACAGGAGACAAGCCGTGGTTTACCCGAGAGATTAAACGATTTTTGAATAAACATTGCCATACTTGTCGTTTTCTAAAGAATGTCCACTACAGATTGAAACTGCAAAATGTAAGTTTTCAACCGGGATAATTAGCAATTATTAAAAACAGATCCAAAGAAATTTTAATGTAATTACTCGTGCACCCACTAAATATTATCATGGTTTGACGCTGAGTTTTGTGCTGAAATTGATGTCAGTAATGTTGCCGGTTGGTTTAATGAAATTTTTAACAGTGTATTTAATGAAGAAAAACCCCTCAACATGTCACAACAGTTTTCCGATATTTCGACGGTTATGGAATGTACTACTGTAGCCTGTGACGGCACTGTTAAACCCATCGACTGTTTAACATAATTTTCTAGTCCACGTCCTGACGGTACTTGTACTATGCTACTAAAAATGACCAAACACAATTCTGCTCTTATAGCGACCCTATTGTTCAAGCAGGCTTCTAGCGTTGGCGAAATTCCAAACGACTGGAAGTTAGCACATGTGATAGCAGTACATAGAACCGGTGAAAAAAACAAACTAAATACAGACCCGTATCGTTAACACCTGTTGTGTGTAACCTAGTTGAATATGTCATATCTTCTTAAATCGTGCAGTACATTATTAGCAATTCTATTATTTTAGCTGACAGTAGAACTAAACTTTTTGCATACAGAACCACACTTCGTTCGATACTTGAGTACGCCTCATTTATATGGAATCCACACCAGTCGCATTTTATTAACAAGGTGGGATCTTTGCAAAACAAGGCAACGCATTTTATTGCAAGTAACTATTCACAGCAATCAAGCATCACGAAAATAAAGCGTTACATAGGTCTTATTCCATTGCAGACTAGAAGAAAAATAAGCCTGTTAACCTTTTTACATCGGATTTCTCACCTACCACGTACTTTCTCTCAAGCGCACATCTTACCCGCCAAGAAGATTTTTCCACGTATCAATCACAAATTTAAGGTTGAACAACCTTTCGTACGTACTAACCCATTACAGTTTTCATGCCTAGATCTAGCTATTACAGAATAGAATCATCTCACAAATAATATAGCAGAAATAATTGACTATGCTGTACTCAAATACTCTCTAAATGAGGAGTTCGGTCAAGAAGACTCTTGAAGCAGTAATAATTATTTTGAACACTAAAAAAATTCTAACCTTGCCATATTTTTACGATGCCTGAATATGCCGGTCACATGATGTAAGTTTATTTTTTTGTATAGTCTAGGAAATGTTGCCGTACGATGATTAAGTTGAGAAGCAGCGCACTATTAGCAACTTTCCATTGCTCTTTCCCAACCAGCATAGTTGTAACTTGACATGGAGTCGTACTACCTGATGTGTATTATTCTACTTACCTATTTTTGTTTCAATTACACTTTTTGGGTGTTCATATCCTACAGCCCCCCCCCCCCTCTCCCTATGTAATGCCCATTTCGGGCCCTTAGGGTAAATAAATGAAAACGAAACACCTGCACAAACGCAGCAATACGCAAGGTGTTTGAAGAAATGCGTCCAAAAGCCTCAAAAGGAAAATTCCAGAAAAATTCTGTATCTACTCGTTGGCTTCACAACTGCTTTTCGTGTAGCGGCAGGCATCTTATAATACTTAAGAACATCATTAGGGACAGGAATTACGAAAGCTAAGCTAACTAACTTTTTCATAAGTGGAGTTAGGTGCTTATGTCAATTAGCGGAATCGAAGTTCTTCAAGCGAAAAGTTTCAATTCTTCGATTGGACAGAACCGCCCAACTCCGCTCATTAAAAAAGTTAATTATTTAACTTTCCTAAACACTGCCCCAAAAATTGTTTTAGACACCTTAAGATGTCTGTGATTACAAAAGAATTCTGCAGGCATCGAACAAACATGACATTTCTAGGATTTTTGAGGATTTTGGACACATTTATTGAAACATCCTATATATACAAGTGTGTTCCTAATCGCATGTTTTTGAAACTAACGGGCAGAGGTAATGAATCCTTTGGTGGCACTTATTTTAAAATGTCTTGTCCATCTGTGCTGCTGAGGGGGGGGGGGGGGCGTGGCTGACGTGCTAATCAGACGGCGTGGACAGGGGCGGACAAACCGAAGCGCCTGTCGTTAGTACAGTTTAGTGCTTCACCCCTCAATCCACCCGTTGGTAATAATGCTACGCCAACTAGCCCAAACATCCGCCCAATGTATGCTAATTAATTACCGCATTGTAACAACATCCATTCTTGCCAACAACGTTCCATTAAAGCACGCACAACGAGACAGCGCACGGCAGCGGGAATGTGCAGTGTACAGGACGCTTACCGGAGTCCAGGTTTTCGTTCGCATTCTTCAATGCTGCGGCGCACGCTGTCCCCGTTCCTCGCAGCACTTTCCAGAGTGCAGACGATCGCAGTTTGACTGACAAGCCGTCTTTTCGCCTCGTTGCATGCTCTCTTCGCAAAGTGCAATTGATAGCCCCTCCTTTTTCTTTGCAATCGGAAACTCCCTCCGCCCAACGTTTGGGAGTGAGGAGATGCTTGGAGTATCCCGTTTCATCGCGGCGACCATTCTCTTCTCCGTCGCTCACGCGAGCGACAACGCAATGTGCGAGCGAGGCTCTTTTTTTAAAATAGTCACGCGAGATACGTGTTAACAAAGACACGCGGCTCCCATCCTCCAAGCGATGATCTTCGACTACACGTTCGAGAAGAAAGAACAGGGGCTCCTTATCGGGGCCACGGCATGAGAGCACTTGCGAGTCCAGCACGCGTGGCTCACTCTTCTCGAGGGTGGTTTCGACCGGTTCGAAAGCAAATCCTTTGCCCCTCAACAATAATGTGTCGAAATATCTTGTGACTCTGTCGAAATAGTATGCTCCGGTACTGTTATCAGCGGTAGCCACTCACCTGCAGTGTTCACCGGAGACGGGCAGCACTATCATTGTGATCCCCGCGCTTGTATCGTCATGAATAGGGTGGAAACGTGTGTAGTCTAATAAAAGTGAAGAGTGTTAAGTCTGCTCACCTTTATCGTTTTTAGATTTTTAAAAATGTGCGATGCACCCAACTATTTCTCGTTTCCATTAAATTAAATCAGGGGACTCATACACGTGGCCGGCATACCTGTGATAGCGGCGCGCGGCTTCACATAGAATGAAGTTTTGTGACTATGCTCAATAATACTCGCATTATTGTCTCCACTAGTGCAATAAATAACGCTTTGTTAGGGTAAGCAACAGGAATGATGCTGGACTCAAGCATCTATTGTTGTTGTTGCTTTATTCATGTGGTACCCCCCCGCCCTCCCACGTAGTCACAGTGAGTTGAAACATCTCCGTGGAACGAAAACTCTATATTTCAGAATCAGATTCCAGATTTTAGTCGCTGTGGAAATCATTATCTGCATGTTTTTTTCCAAACATGACGTCAAATCCTTTTCAGAAATCATCAATATACGGCAGGGGTCTCAAACTCACCACAACCAGCGGGCCGCATTTATGCAATTCAGTCCATCAAGGGCCGGGTCAGTGAAGGAGGTAAGATAAGGGGGGGGGGGTGCAGTTTGTTTGTACAGTTTGCCAGAAAACGCTGCCATTTAAAAAGAAACTTTCCAATACCTCATATACAGGTCATTTTTGAAGGAGATGTGGTGCCAAGATTCCAGCAACATGCTGCTACCGATCTCCTAATGACTCAAATCTGGGTGCCGATTATGAAGTTATGTTTGTTTCATGGTTATGCTTTAAAACGAGGTGAACGCATGGGATGCCTCACGGAGACAATGCCTTAAACCAGACAGGCCTGTGTAGCTCACGAACATACTTAATAAGAGAGAGAGAGAGATGTTTATTGTGGCCGAAAAGCTGAGAGGTCGGCCTGAATCCATTTTCTGGCCTGCTACTCAGCGTTAGGAAAGGGAAAGGGGCGGAAAAGAAAGGAGAGAGAAGGTGATGATGATGAAAAGGAGGATGGTGATGAAGCAAAAAAATTTTAAGAAATGTGGGGCGAAGACAGTCATGTGCGGGCCGCAGGCCGCAACCGAGAGCCTCGCGGGCCGCATGCGGACCGCGGGCCGCGTGTTTGAGACCCCTGATATACGGGATATGGGAAAGGCATTCTTTCAAATTACGATGTTAGGGGACATTTTCTTCGCATTCTCTTCACCCCACAACCCTTGACCCGCTCTCACAATGTCCACTGTCCCGGCCCTAGTGGTACTAAAGTTCGTGATTGCGGCCCGCTACATGAGTTTGAGGCACCTGTTTTAAAGCAACATGCGTGTTGCATGAAGAACGCCATCTTTTCTTAATCACAGAGACTTTTTTCAAACCACTGTCATTCTATTATTCCGCGTATGAAGCACAAATGCATATAATAATACTTAAAACATAGTTGCGACTGCGTGATTTTATAAACACAGGCATAATAGCCAAGAATATCTAATATTCTCTTGTTCGTGATGCACCATACTTCTGTATGACATTGTAATGTATGTTGCGGAGTTCAAGCTACAGCGATAAACATACTTGAGTGCACTAATTAGCATTTGCGCTCACATTCAGACCAGCTATTCTTTCTAAGGGCTGCCTGCACGTTTTAACTATTTACTAACTTTGCTTTCCAGAGGTACCGTGAACGAGCAGTGTCGAGGCGCTCAAGACGCTCAAACTGGCTCGCGCCGTCACTGTGGCACTCACCTACCTGCGCCCTACGCGTTTGTCAACTGGAGGTTCGTGGAGGTGTTCCCCACGAAGGTGCAACGACTTATTGTTCAAAGGTCTACCGCACGGAGTGGTTTAGTGACCTTCCTATGGGTGACCTTGAGCTCTTATCGCCTCTCAATGTTATACCAAAGAGCTTATAGAACCGTTTTAAAGTGGCGCGTATACTTTTTGATGAGGGGGTCTACTCCATGAGGCAGGTTTTTCTTTAATTTAACCGTGTATCATAACCGAAAACGTTGATGTAACCTTTTTCCAATGCAGTTGTTCTGGCTAAGACGGGCTTTATAAGCACCCGCTTTCTCTCCATTCGGGTGTGCTACGAGTACAATGAAGGTGGATAATGGCAGGATAATGTAGGCCATCTGCAGCCCTAATCCCCTGACAACAGCTCAACCTGCACCACCTACTGAACACGATGCTGCCGACTAATAGTCGAGGTTCCTGCGAACATGTCAGCCAGACAATATAGGGCAGCATGTGGCATGTAATTTTCGTCCGCCGCGGTGGTGTAGTGCGCGGTGGTGCTTGGGCTGCTAACCCGAAGGTCGCAGGTTCGATCCCGGCTATGGCGGTCACATTTCGATGGAGGCGAAACGCTAGACGCCCGTGTACTCTGCGATTTCAGTGCACATTAAAGAACACCAGACGGTCGAAATTTCCGGAGGCGTGCAAATTTTGACGAAGGCGTGCCTCAAAATCCTATCTTGGTTTCGGCACGTTAATCCCCAGACTTTATATATTATATTATGTGGTATGTAATTTACATTTAAATTTCAAATTCAGCAAGAAACCACTCGCTCTTCTCTTGACAAATGACGCAACAGACCCGAAATCCGCTGTGTCAGGTACCCAACAGCATGGAGTTTCCTATAAATACACTAGAGGGAACTCTGGCGCTAGTGTCGATGAGAGCTGCAACACACGGCGCTTCAGCCAGCATGGGAATCATGGGTAGTACACAAATTTGCCTAGTCTTGCCTAGTCTTCGTTCTTTTGGCTCCGTGCGGACTGAATCCGCTTTGCCGCAATACGAAGTTCAGCAAAGGTTTAGCAGATACGCCTCACCACCTTGACCTTTTTAGGCTCACGAATTCAAATACGCTCACGAAGTTCGCAACGGTACATTCTTTTATCTGAAACAAAACGAAAACGCAACAATAAACAAAGCGACAAGTGCGTTCGAAGCCGGAAGCACGAAGACTAGGCAAATCCGTGTACTACCCATCATTCCCATGGTGGCTGAACGATCGCAGCGCCAGAGTCCCCTCTAGTTAATTTTAGGAAACTCTATGTCCAATAGCACCTAGACAAGGCCAGTCGCTGATTTGAGCATTGCGAGCTGCATAGTAAGGGGCGGCCGTCGCGGTGTGCCGTGACGTGCCCGCTCCGCGCTTTACAAATGCACCCGTGATCACATTCAAAACGGGCTGCGCGTTCGAAGAAAACAAGAAAGCGTTCAAAGTCATCCCGCGCGCTCAGTGGCGCCAAATACGGGGGGGGGGGGCAGTGGGGCTCGTGCCCCCCCCCCCCCCCCCCGAACGGCTTTACGGGGGGGCAGAGCCCCCTCCGGCCCCGGCTGAGGATTTTGAATGGTGGTGGTGGAGCGCGGTCCCCACCACGCCGGCGACGCCGGGTGACATCGTGAGTTAAAGAAATGCTTTGCATTTAAATCCTACGTAGGAAGGTGGCGGAAATTTCATTGGCGCGCCCCGCGCGCTCGCAGCTGGTGTTATGCGGACGCCGCGACAGAGCGACGCAGGACGAAGGACATAGCCGCCGCCATGAGATGCTCTATTTTACATCGCATCTACAGAACTTGTTGAATGTTGTGCACGGTAGATGGCATCACAGACCAATCGCTCCGGCGGAAACACCGGGGCGACGAAGAGGAGAACGAGCGGCGAAGCGCGCGAAGCGAGAGCGCTCGCAGTGCGGACTACTACTACGCCGGGTGACATCGTGAGTTAAAGAAATGCTCTGCATTTAAAATGGTCTGCCTGTGTTTTACTTTTTTTAGTTGTGAAGCATCTTATGGCGAAGCTTAATCCGGTGGTGGTGGTGGTGTCCCGCGTGGCCTCCCTTACTGCGCATGCGCAAACCCTTTAAAAAAAATAAAAATAGAAAGCCTCCTCTCCCCCCTCTTTCTCCTCTAGGCATCCCTCCCCGCGGCAACCACACCCTCACTGCGTGTGCGCCCCTCCCCTCTCTCCCCTCATCCCTGCCCGCGGCGCCCACACTTCCACTGCGCATGCGCGTCCCCCCTCCCTCTCCTCTCCTACGCTCCCCCTCTCTCCTCTAGGCATCCCTGCCCGCGGCGTCCACACTCCCACTGCGCATGCGCGTCCCCCCTCTCGCCTTTCCTACGCTCCCCCCCTCTCTCTCGCCTCGCGACGCCGACGCAGGTAGCGTCTGCTAGCGAGTTTCTTGGTTGAAAAAACCGACTGCTCGCGCTGCACGACCGTTCACTGGCCATCCCGTATATGGCAGTGGATCTTGACCTGGAAGGTGGTGCCGGTGGGAGATTTCTCCTGTGCATTGTTGAACAATAAAAATTCGCAGCGTGCGCGTTAACTAAAAGCGGACTGGGAATCTCTGTGTGCAGTCGGAGTTTTCTGTCTCTCATTGCCATCAGCAGCGATTGGCATTTTCCAGTAGGAAACACCGCTCCATCATTGCGTGCTTTGTGCCTCCCCAGTTTTCTCTCATGCGCAACGCTACGATGAGCGCCAGCGTCAACGCCGCCGCCAGTGTAAGAGTTAGCGCCCGCTGCTTTGCATCTACACATGGTTCCCTTTAGCGGGAGATGGTGTAATTTTTCTTTAAAATTTACATATGCACTAAAGAATGAAAGGGGCTCCATAAAGCAACGTGTCATCACCTGGGATAGTTTAAAGAAAACTTTGCAATATTAACTTTATTAACGATAAAGAAAATCTCGCTTACAAGCTCAAGGTTTTATTTTTATTATCTCGCTCAGTATCATCCACGCGACTTCATATCTCAATATCTGCTTGTGCTAACGTGTATGTCACGAAGGAAATTAATGGAATTATATTTACGTGCATGATAAATAAAAAAAACGAATGTATGCCCGGAATGGCTGCACTGACACTGAGTGAGCCAGCTTGAGAGTTTTTCCTGAGGACGCTTTGTAAATACGATTTCGTCAAGTCTCGCTCTAATAAACTCGAAGTCGTTTACCATTCAAGTTAAGCGTATTGATTCTACACGTGCGTCGAGATACTTTAACCTCACGTCAAGTGCATTCGAAACGCAGTTATAAGCTATCGAGGACGGGAAAGTTCACCTTAACAGGTTACATGATGCAATAATGACTTGTACCCGAATTGTATGGTTTGGTTCATCGGACTCGGAGCGTTCACGTGGCCTTTTTCAAACGTGTCTTCACTTAATTATTTAAAATACTCATGAAAATCTATTCGATTATCATTTGGTCGCTATTTTTTGTTGCATGGTGAGCCGCATTTAATAAACAATTATAAACGTTAACTAATTCTTGGGATGCATACATTTAATAGCTTTAAATTTCTCGCATATTCCAACACGCTTATTCTGGCACAAGATTTTCTAAAATTAGCCTACGTTTTGCGTATTTTCTATCTGTTCTCAGTCATGTTATAACCACGTTGCGCTGTTTTCATGTTAAATTTTCCTTCTTGTAACATAAATTGACATAACACCGCAGTTTTGGTTTCGACTCGCCAGGAAATGTATTTGGTTTCTAAACAGTCGAGGTTACAACAGGCACGCAGAGTTGCAATGTGTGTACTCGGGAATCTAATAATTGGAGAAACGCAGAGAACGTTATTAGAAACCTGAATGGATGCGGTATTTTTGTCCCAGAATGGAGAAGGTACGAGGGGCGTCAAAATCGCTCCTTTATTCAGGCTGTGAATTTATGCAGTTAAAAGCCTTCCGGACATTCAAGTGTTTGAGATTTGACAATTCCTCCTTAAAGCGCTAAAAGATACATGTTTCAGTGCTCAAGAAATTGTCATCGCATATTTGACGGGAGATTCCCTTCAATCGTTCTGCACCGAACACCAATTCTTTCAATTTTTTTGCAGTTCCTGGCTTTGCAGAATGGACAAGTATCTCATAAAGCGACCACGATTGTCTGCTGAATTGCCCAGAAATTCTCCCGGCCTCTGCGATGCAGCCGATGACCATCCAACCCGCCATGGCGGAACCTCTGCGCCCTCCATGGACACTTTGGGTGCCATAAGCGCTGCTACTGCTGACACACCCAGGTCTGCGAGTTTGTCGGCTCCGAATGAAGGAAAGGTCCTGGAATCAGCTTCAAAGAATGGGGGTGCCACAACTGGACAACCAAGCACTCATGGGCGTCTTGAACAGATTCGGCCGGGGCCCACTAACGGCAACGGTGGACGAGGGTTTCGGAAGAGTTGGCAATCAACCTACAGCTGGCTTTCCTACAATGCACAAACCAGTAATGTCTATTGTAACATCTGCGTACGTGCTACTGACAAAAAGCTTCCACTCCCGCGTACATCCCGAGACAAAGAGTCGCTGATCACTTTTGTCGAAACTGGCTTCCAGAACTGGAAAAAAGCTTTGCAAAAGTTTAAAAGCCACGAAAATTCGGCATTGCATCGCGCAGCTTCCACAGCTCTGACAGCTTTAAACGTGGGGCTGAATGTGGCATCTGCTTTCTCAGAGTCTAAGCAAAACCAAATGAAGGAAAGCCGTAAAGCTCTGATGGCTATATTGTCATCCATTCGCTTTTTTGGCTTTCCAAGGTCTGGCACTGCGAGGACACGATGATGACGAGGGAACTTGAAGCAACTGTTACTGCTGCGCGAAGCCGATGTGCCGGGACTAGCAGCATAGCTAAATAGAACAGGCTATAAATGGATCTCCGGTGACATCCAGAACGAGATGCTCGAGTTAATAACACACAGCATGCTTCGCTCCCTAATGAAAGAAGTGCACGGGGCAGGGTTTTATGCGGTTATTGCTGATGAAACTTCTGACATAACTACGCAAGAACAAGTACCGTTCTGCTTTCGGTATGCTAAGGAAAACTTGGAAGTGGAGGAGGTATTCGTTGGATTTTATGCAACTGCGGACACCAGAGCCCGTACTCTTTTTTCTATTTTGAAAGATGTGCTTTGTCGATTCAATCTTCGGATTGAGAACTGCCGTGGGCAGTGTTATGATGGGGCTGCAAATGTTTCTGGCAAGAGCGGTGGGCTTCAGGCCCTTGTTCAAGAGGTAGAACCAAGAGCTTTGTATGTGCACTTCCTTGCGCATACACTGAACCTGATACTGATGGCACGTATCTATGCAAGTTCTACAAAGGAGATCTCAATGCTGTGCGTCTTCAGCTTCACCGCAATATGTTACTTGACATAGCAAAGCAACGTGCAACGAGTCTTGTCACATTTCAAGATGTGGTCGACTTTCTTTCGGGAAAAGCAGGTGAACCCTTGAGGGTGCTCCTTCCAGAAGTTGTCAAGCTTCTACAAATCGCCATGACGATTCCTGTGACTTCCTGTTCATCAGAAAGATTTTGCTCGTGTCTCCAGAGAGTTAGAACCTACCTGCGCTCAACAATGGGACAGGCCAGACTTAACCATACCGCCTTGCTCCACTGCCACAAAGAGCAGGCTAGGCAAGTGGATCTGAATCTTGTGGCCAACGAGTTCATTCACCGAACGGTAGTTAGAGAAAATACGTTTCATGTTGAAATCTAAGACTACCGTTCTCAGGAATACGCTCTAAAATATCGTCCGTTCCCGAAGTTTGTTATTTTCTCAGCCATGTGTATCTGTTTTCATTTATTTGTATAGGATGACTGGTATATGGAAAAGCTTTAACATTTTTCTTATGTATACAGAATAATAGGTACATCGAAGAACTGTAATAATTTTCTTATTTCCGTGTTCTCAGAGTGTAAAAAACCACTGTGAAGTCTGAAGTGTAAAATGGTCTTGGATCGATAGCCCCAGTTCTCTGTTGTGGGCTACAAATTAAACTATTTATACGTATACAAAATGTAATTTACATCTCTTTTCCGCAGCATTATTTGACATATCATTCGTAGGAATTCTTAGTTGAATATATCCGCGAAAGGCTGAAATTCTCTGTTGATATTATGCACGCGTTGTCATTGATAAGACATGTTCATTGTTTCCTTTTCTTTCTTTGTGAGTGATTTTGTGAGTGGTCGCGTTAGAGAAATATAAAAAAAGAAAAACAGCTTGTACGATGAAATGAGCGAGCAGATACGTCATGAGTGCTTGTATGTTCACTCTTTACTTTTTTGAAGTGTAAGCGTTTTGTAACCGTTGCATTGATAATTGCTGAACGTGTACCTTACGTATGCCTGTTCGTTATAAATGTATTATGCAAAAATGAAAATATTAACAGCTTCTGATTACGGAGCCATAATTTGTTCCCTGTGCACTACTTTCAAAATGAACACTTCTGCGCACCTGCGTATCCAGTCCAGAAGTTTCGTAGTATATAGGGTATTTCAAAATACATTTTACTCGCTAAAATGGCCAGCAAAATTTGGCTCCTTCGCGCAACAAGTAGGAATATTTCTTGAACACCGCTTGCTCTTAAATGTTTTACTGGTCACATTTATGCAACAGATTTTTTACCTCCGAACTGCCCATTAAAAGAAAAAACAAGTCGACTCGTTTTTTTTTTTGTGCTGATGGTTCAGTCATGCAATATTTTTGGGAAAATGCGACCAGTAAAACACGTATTCAAAGAAATTTCTACTGGATGAGTCGAACCGCAGAAGTTCACTGTTCATAGATTCGCGGGACGTCTTATTTGGGGACACCCCGTAGTTAGCCGACACTATGTAAAAGGCCTTCACTGGTGCAGCTAGGTGCCCCTTATGATGATGATGATGATGATTAGTGGTACCCTCTTTGTAGCGGGGTGATGACGTGTCATCTCATAGGGACCCCCCCCGCTTCCCCCCTCCCTTCGCCGCTTCGAGCCGCACTCCAGGTCTGCCCCCCCCCCCCCCCCCCCCGGAAAAATAAGAAGTCTACGCCACTGCGCGCGCTTATATACGGACTTAGGGCTCGCTCACATGTGCAACTAGCACCGGTCGCGCGACCAAGTTAGTCGTAAAGCGACCGCTCTTGTTCAGTTTCTCGCCTATATTGTTCAGCGTAGTGGCAAACCTCTGAAGCAATCAGATTTATTTATTTATTTATTTATTTATTTATTTATTTATTTATTCATTTATTTATTTACTTATTCATTTCAATGTAATGCAGGTCAACTTGGCCCAAGCAGGAGGGGCAGTACACATAAAAGAAATAATATACAAGGATAGCTTAATACATGTAGTGGTACAATCAAGAACTAATACAGTAAAAGTTCGACAACAAAAAAGACAAACAAAGGTGCATAAAATTAATAACGCTCATATATAGTGAATGAAACAACATCATCACTAAGAAACTAAGAAAGCATTTCATTTAACAAAAAAAATGTGCTCGTCCTCATACTGCAAGAAGTTTGGCGACATAATTACAGAATTTGGAAGTCTATTTCGGTCCGCTATAGTTTTGGGGAAAAAACTATTTTTTAAATGCTCTAGTTTCAGCGAAAATTGGTTTAAATGTATGAGGTCTAGTGTGTCTTGTGCGTCGCGTTGTAACAGGACGATGGTGAGTCAAATAATTCATAATCATGTTACCAGCTATTATTTTATGAACAAATGTTATGTGATGAAACTTTCTTCTGGAATGTAAAAAATATTTTATTTTTCATGAGTGCACTAGGAGAATCTGTTCGCTTATATTTATTAAAAATAAATCCAGTGGCCTTGCGCTGAATCATTTCAAGCTGATTAGTGTCTTTTAACGTCAGTGGGTACCAAATTTGTGAGGCATGTTCTAATTTCGATCGCACGTAAGTGTTCTCAGCAAGCAAGCGTACTTGAGGAGGAGCATAAAATAGCCTTTTACGCAAGAAGCACAACTTCTGAAATGCATTCATGCATATTTCTGTCATATGTTTAGTCCATATTAATTTGTCAGTAAAAGTGACTCCAAGGTACTTGTAACTGTCAAATGTTTGAATGGAAATGCTGCTGGAGCGGTACTCAAATATTATTTTGGCCTTTTTTCTAGAGATTCTTAATATAACTGTTTTCTGTACATTCAGCTGCACATTCCAGGAGTGACATCAAGAACTTATGTTATCATTACTTGTTGGAAGAAATCTTGGTCGCTAGTGGAAGTTATTTTTTTAAAGATAATACAGTCATCTGCGAGAAGCTTTACTGACACTTATGATGAAATATCCTATGTTAAATCATTAATGTAAATTTAAAACAACGAGGGCCCCAATACACTACCCTGCGGTACACCAGAGCTAACAGGAAGCAGCCGAGAATGGCCCCCATTAATATCTACAAATTGTTGTCTGTTGCTCAAGTATGATTAGCGCACTAATGAGATAACGCGGAAGACCAATTAGTTCAAGTTTATACAAATGTTTTGAATGTGACACTTTATCGAAAGCCTTAAAAAAGTCAATAAATAACATATGAACCTGGCCACCTTTATCAAGAACCATAGGGATTGCATGTACGGTTCTTACTAAATTCGTTACTGTGCACAGTAAAAAAGGATGTCAGCCTATTTTACGGGGCAACCACAATGCGAGCATGCGTGAATTCTGTGTATCGACGGGTACAGAAGTCGAGAGTGGTGCTTGAATGCCATGGGACATAGTTGGCTGCACATCGTGAGGATGGTTTCCAGCAAAACGCACCTCACAGGGGCACACGAAGGAAGACGACGCACCATTGGATCCGGTGTGGATAC
>JALIZH010023978.1:0-52021 GCA_030522465.1 Rhipicephalus appendiculatus | reverse complement strand
CAACTTTTACCAGCAACCTCTAAATGTGTCAATTTATAAGTGCCCCGCCCACTTCTATTTCTTTGGCGTTTTCTAATAGTTGGCTCAGAATTGGCCATATTCTCACGTCTTAAAAAGCTACAGCTTAATAACACTGACCAGCGATGGTTTCCGAGAAACTGCAAGGGCGATTTTTGTTTCTTCTTGATGACGTTTTTGCTTCCGAAATCATTTCAATAGGAGGTCGCGTACTCAGTGGAGTACGCTGCTGATCTAAAGTTACCAACCAATGCACGATTCGAAGCGCGTTTATTTCTTGTACTCTATGCTTCTCTAGGGAACTATTCGACAAAATGCAACAAATGCATGATTCATGCCTGTATGATAGGCAACAACAATGATTCTCTTCATTCTTTATTTCTTTATTCAAACATTTCCCGCTCAGCACGACCATGTTACAGCAGGAGCGTTACCCATTTGAAAAAGACATATCGTCATTTACACTGCACACCCGCTCAACTCTCAGTTGATTTTTCTTAGTGATTGTACTGACAATGAGGTGTGCTTACACAGGTTCGTCCGAGCCTGGTATTTCCTAACTTTGCACCGGTTATCAGAATACCTACATCTGTATATAGATTGGTGGTTTTATGTTCCTTGCACTACCAATTCCTGTTTTATTTTTAAGTATTGCTCACGAAACCCTTAACCGCATTTTTTTTTCAGCGGACGACACCAATTCCCAATACTGTTATTTCTGTGCCTGCGTACTTCTTTCTGCACCTACCCAAGACGAACTTGTTGCTCTGCTATGCATTTCTAGCGCATTGATCAGACATATTTGAGACATCTTCCGAATAGTACAAGCATATTCCAAAATAAGTGCTATGCAAAGAAGGCACGCGTGCTTCTTTGCCAATTTCCTACTTTTACAGCAGAGTTGTTATGGTCAAGGTCTACCGTGTGTCATAGACGGAAAATGATCATCATCATGAACTGGCACGTGCTCAATCACCACCCAAGCACCGGAAAAAATGGCCAACAAAAGACGCTGCAACGTGTGACCCCTAATAAACATTCGGCGCTCGTGTGTTTTTATTGGACCTAAGTCTACTAAATTCGGTGCCCATGGCATTTTGAGTGGTCTTAAGTGAGTAGCAGGATGTGTCCAATTTCTGTGGAAATACGCGCTATGAGTTTAACAGTGGAGCTGTTATGGCCGAAATTTTCCTACAGGAGAAACATAAATAAAAGTGAGTGCAAACATAGCCATGCATAGCATAGTAAGGCAAGGGGCGGGTAAAAGACAGGTGAGAGGGTACAAGCAGCATAGTCAGGACGAGCTAGGTGCTCACCAGCTCTGCTGTGAGCCAGCCTTGCGCGACAAAGTGGTAGGTTCGCTAATTTTTGAATACGATTCAAGGCAAGCGCGGCTTTCTCGCCGACGCGGTCCATATGTGTATTCAGAAAGCATTCGCTAGACAGCATCGCGCCCAATATTCATTCGTGCATTTATTAGTTACACGTTTCTCATTAGATAGGAACTGGCATCAATTTCTTTCTTTTTAGTAAAACATACATTAACGCACTTGTACGCATTCACATTAATCTTGAAACACGCTCCTGGTAAGCCCTCCAGTTCAAGATCATCACGTTCTTTCTCAATTCTTCTATTGTTATAGAGTCTTATCTGAATAGCCACATGCTACGCCATTCTTCTAAAGGAGAAATAAACGTGGAACCCAGGATCAATTGTTGTGGGATGCCTGGTGTGTCTTTAAGGTAAAAATATATCCAGCCCATTTATGGCCATACCTTTGTCTGTTCTCTTGTGCGCATATTTGTTGTTGTTTTTTTTTTTGCATAAACTCGAAGCAAGAAACCTTACCTTTTCTAGAAAGCACGAAAACAGTACGCTCTAACGTGCTTCTTTTATTTAATGGACTCCTTACGGTGCACAATATTGCTTTGTAGTCGTATAATCCTCTGTTGGTAAAAAGACAGGATAGATTATGAAGAGGCTCTTTTTCGAAATGCAACTACAAGTTGGACTGTACACGTACACCATTGTCAGGCGGCCTTCTATTATGAAAGGTTTCTGTTAAGAAGTTCATGCCCCTTTCTATTCTTCTTTGTTCTACTACACCACTACAGAATGCACCCCATTAGTTTGATTGTGCGAAAAAAATGTATTCCCTTGTATTCTTTTCTTCGCTCGTTGGCCTTCCTTGACTAAGTTTTCGCCGTGGCCAATATAGCCTTTCTTTGTGTTAAAATAGTACATGTCGACATATGCTGTCCACGAAAGGAACAGATGTGCTCCTGTGAATAAACACAAAAAGATAGGTACTTTTCCAACAGCATATCTCTATTGCGTCACAATCATTTCCCAATTATTGGCCATTATTGGCTCGGAGAGTATAAGAACCTGTACAATAGGGTGTTTTGGAATATTCTGATTATTGTGTAGCGAACAGGAGTAAAATTTCTTGCGTCATTAGACAAACGCGAAGAGAAGACGTTCGTAATGTAATACGCAAATTCCACCTTTTTATTCATTTATGCACTATTCGCAATGACAATAGAAAATTCACCTCATTATTTATAAATAAAATCAATTGATAGAGTGGTATTGCAGTTTCGATCATTTTGACAGATACCCCATGTTTGCCTTCAACAGTCTCGGGTACATCTTCATGTTTGTGTTAGACAAGAACAACATAGTATTGAAAGAACGGGGTGTTTTGCGCAGTCCTGTCCTTATGGGTCGTAGGGTCCTGCTACAACGCGAAAGTTTTGCGACTATTCATTATCTGAGTCCCGAATGTCACCGTCTTGAGAGTGTGTCCTTTGCGACACATTTTAGTCTGCTGGCACTAAACTTATCATATATATTGTTACGTGAAAGGCAGAGTAGAAAGATGCGGACTAGAGTGGATACGCATATATGCATTTTACAACTGGTTAGGCGAGCAGCGCTGCCGATACGAAGAGCTCGAGCCAGTCTCTCCTTTATGGTCCTTCTCTTACTCTTGTTGATCGTGACGCTACTGATACGTAGCATGACCCCCCGGTGGCGGAAGTGCCATCCCGGAGTTTCAAAGGTTGTTTTCAAAAGCAGTGTTGTAGGGCTTGAGCCGTGAGACGTGAACATCACTGGACCGAAGAACCGATCACGATGAACAGATGGCGACAATCTCATAGGTAACAGGTGTTACTTGTCGCAGTATTCGGTAAGGTCCCGGGTAACGAGAGAGAAGTTTTTCAGACAGGCCCACTCAACGATTAAGGGATCAGAGTAGCTTAAGGGTACCGGGAACGAAATGTGCGTTTCGATGTGAGGAATTGTACCGACGTCGTTCGTTGCTCTGCGACGCCGTCAGGCAAGCGTGGGCGAGCTGACGGGCATGATCGGCTCGCGCGATAGCGTCACGAGCGTACTCGCTGGTGCACGAGGTATGGACTGGGATGATTGTGTCCAGCGGTAAAGTCGGCTCTCTGCTGTATAACAGGTAGAAAGGTGAAAAGCCTTCTGTGTCGTGACGCGTTGAATTGTACGCAAAAGTTGCATAGGGTAGGGCAAGATCCCACTGTTGGTGGTCCGGTGACACATACATAGCGAACATATCCGTAAGAGTGGGATTGAAGCATTCCGTGAGGCCGTTAGTTTGAGGGTGGTAAGAAGTGGTCAATTTCTGCTGCATGGAACAGGAACTCATGATGTCGGCGATGACTTGAGGGAGAAATGTACGGCCACGGTCTCTGAGCAAGTGTCTTGGGGCACCTTGCGCCAATAGAACGTCCCGTAACAGGAAGTCAGAGACGACGGTTGCTGAACTCGCCGGTAGAGCTCGCGTAATAGCGTTCCGTGTAGCGTAATAAGTAGCCACGGATATCCACTTTCGTCCCAATGTTGAT
This sequence comes from Rhipicephalus appendiculatus, assembly GCA_030522465.1. Lineage (NCBI taxonomy): Eukaryota > Metazoa > Arthropoda > Arachnida > Ixodida > Ixodidae > Rhipicephalus > Rhipicephalus appendiculatus. The sequence continues at coordinate 48,124 of JALIZH010023978.1, read as the reverse complement.
GCGTGAAAAGGACCAAGCAGGTCTAACGCAACGCGGTAAAACGCTTTCCGTGGGTATGTAGATGGGTTGAAGATGGCCAGCGAGAAGGAGTGATGTTGTTTTGCGACGTTGACATAACTCACTTGTGGCGACGTATCGGCGTCCCGAGCTAGCAAAGCCTTGCCAGTAGAAACGGCGCCACACGCGCTCGTACGTGCAAAATACGCCAAGGTGTCCAGCTGTGGGCGCGTCGTGAAGTAAATGCGAATAATAAGAGAATAAGAAGGTCAGGCCCGTCAGGCCTGGAAATTGCGGCGGTATAGGACGCCCTCTTGACACACAAAGTGGCGGACGGAGGCATCGGTTGAGGAGCATTCCGTACGGCTTATGATGTCAAGACGCCGTGGATCTCGTTTCTGTTCTTCCCCAATGTGAAATTAGACACAGAGAAGATAGAGTGCATCGTGTCCGCGACGGTGTTATCAGGATCGTTGACAAAGTAGCGGGAGATGCAATCGGCATCTTGGTGCAGGCGGCCAGATTTGTGCACGACCCAGTAAGAAAATTCTTGTAGGCGAGAGCCCAGTGATCAAGGCGCCCTGAGGTATCTTTGAGAGATTTCAGTCATTTCAGTCAGCAGAGCGCATGGTTGTCGGCAACTACCGAAAATGGTCGTCCGTATAGACATGGCCTGAATTTCGCGAACGCCCAAACGAGGGCCAACCACTTGCGCTCTGTGATGGAGTAATTGCATTCAGGGGTGGATAGGAGGCGGCTGGCGTATGCGATAAGGCAGCCATGGCCACGTTGTCGTTGATGCTATGACCACTTGTATCCGTACGGATCTCAGTAGGAGCAGCATGGTCAAAGTGGGCCAAAATCAGAGGAGTAGTGAGGAGTGCGATGAGAGTCGAAAACGCAGAGGCCTCTTCTGTGCCCCATGAAAACGGGACATCTTGCTTGAGGAGCTGCGTAAAAGGTTTCGATGTCCGCAAAATTTTTCACAAAGCGTCGGAAGTACGAAGATAGTCCGAAAAAGGTTGCGAATATTTTTTGCAGATCATGGTACAGGAAAGTTCTTGACTGCGCTGATTTTTTTCCGTGTCGGGTTGTACATCGTTAGCGTCCATTAAATGACCAAGTACTGTAATTTGGTGGTGGCCAAAGTGATATATTGACGAGTTCATCCGCAGGCCAGCGCGACGGAAGATGTCTAAGACGGCTGACAGGCGCTCTATATGAGTTTCAAATGTAGGTGAAAAAACAACGACATCGTCCAACTAACACAAGCAGGTGGACCTATTTAAAGCCTCTGAGCACAGTCCGTCATTCGTTCAAAGTTGGCTGAAGCATTACAAAGGCCGAAGGGTACGACCTCGAATTGATATAGGCCATCGGGGGTGATTAATGCTGTCTTTTCGCGATCCTTACTATCTCCCTCAATCTGCCAGTACCCGGAACGTAGGTCCATGGAGGAAAAAAATAGCGGGCACCATAAAGGCAATCAGGTGCATCATCTATTCGTGGCAGATGGTACGCGTTTTTTTTTTGGAATTCACTTCAGGTGTCGATAATTGACACAAAAACTCCATTTTTCGTCTTTCTTGCGAATTGGCACGACAGAAGATGCGCAAGGACTGCAGGATGGCTCAATGATGCTCTTGGCGAGCATTTTGTCGACCTGACTTTGGATAATTTGACTCTCAGTCGCCGACACGCGATACGCACACCTATGGTTAGGAGGCTCATCACCAGTGTTTATGCTGTGGGTCAGACCAGTAGGTACCACCATGTGCTACACACCTGATATAGGTATGCGATATGCATCTGGAAGCACCTCAAGTGGCCATGCGGGATGTCCCACTATTACTACCCTCTATACCAAAGCAGCGAATGTAGACGACGGTCTAATACTCTGCTAGATGTGCTGTATCCCAGGTAGCACAGAAGGGATACAAAACTTTTTCGAAGTGTCGCTTCGAGGCGTTTAAGGCGCCGTAAAGAAAAGCGGTCACAGACGCATGCTGCCTCAGAGGCGTCTTGTGTCTCGGCTATAATAGGGGGCTTACTTACCCGTTTCAAATAATTCCAAAAAGTCTGAAATCCTATCAGAAACGATGTTTTTAAACATTTGGAAGGTGTTTTCATCTTCATTTGTCCTGTTTCTCTGAATATTTGATTACGCCTTTAAAGGGGCACTACAGAGAAAAACGATTTTTTTCGTATTAATAAAGTACAGTTCCACAATCCCGAAAAACGTTACTCTTACCGCGAGACGACGATTCGTAGGGAAGCAAACGCGAAAAGAAAATGCGGGTGGAGACGCCACCTTGAGGTTCCCGCACCAAACACCTTGACGTCATGAATTTTGACACCGTCTACTAGGTCCCACGTAGTTCCCAATGGGTTAAAATGAGGTACATTGTCATATGTGAGGTGCCACAGACCTAAGCATACGACGTTTAAGAAAATTTCATCGAACCAATGTTGCGAAAATACGAAAAATAAATTTTGAAATCAGTGATGCCACGTGCGGAGATTTCGGCACGAAATTTAAAAATGAAACTTCAACCTTGATTTTCTCCTCTAATAATGAACTTATGATGGTGAAACGTGCAGCATTAGAGTTCTCAGAGTACAGTTCATCAATCTAAACCAAGTCATTGTTTCACTTTAGTGTCCCTTTAACTAGTGATTGAGTAGCTGGTCTACAAGCGCTTGCCATAAACTTTAAACAAAAACAGCGCCATAGGAAACACCACCCCCCCTAGCGCATTGGCTTATCGCTTGTAGCCACCTTTCGATCACGAAAGCCCGTACCATGTAGATGTAGCCATGGCGTCGACTTGGTAACCCCCAGGAGACTAGTCTTACATAGATCTTACATCTACCGAGAAGGATAGCTGTAGCTGAAGTCAGGGTTGTTGAATGAAAGTATTTTTCGGCGCCGCAGTTGAGAGAGTGGCCAGGAAATTGTGTAAAGGGGGGTATTGTATAGAAGTCTGCCATAGATGTATGTACAATGGATGCCTGGTGCGGCTTCAGTTGCTTTAGACGCTCGTATCAAGCATGCCGTACGTGGATCGAACACTTCATTTAATTTGTTTGGAGGTGTGGCCATACTGATCGCGTAGTGGATGTTTTCGGCAGTAGGGATTGGGCGCCATCTACGTAAGCCGCTTCAGGGGTGTTGCGACTTGACTCATTGCCGGAAACCAGAAAGTCTAAGCTGCCAGCGATCAAGACGTTGAGACCGTAAGCCGTAGTGTTGTAAAAGCGAGATTCCAGAGAGAGCGGACAAGGTGTGGCTATGTCTCCCTATACCTGGGAACAGAAGGCCGCCACTCCAAAAGCGGACGGACGTAGACGGTGCAGTCACCCCTGTCCAACATTCACCGGCCGGGTAGGTGGCCGTCAAACTGGTAGCACCATTCAACGACAAGGTCAACGGCCGCCAAACTGAGGACAGCTCACGAGCCTCTGGTTAACCTATCCGGCGCGAATGGTGCGGATTCGTTGTGCGGTGACGAAGAACGTTGTTTCCTGTCGTTTTTGGGGTTGTTGTCGCTACCTCTCTCGACGTGGAGCCGTCTGTTTAGCATGTACGTACCTTTTGCTTTTCCTAAGACAAAATGGTCGTGAAATCAAGTAAGTTTTTAATACACCTACTCGATCGTCCTCGTTGAGCCCTTGGAATGGGTTACCGACCGGCACGCCACCACCTGGAACCACCGGATGCCGCTCTTGTGAGAGCGAGATCCCGGGGTCCTAATAGGTACCCGTGCGACTTCTGGAGAACCCTTTCTCTCCCTCTTCTTCTTAAACCATGGTGGCCTGTCAGCACTTCCCTGGCAGTCGCTTGATGACAATTTTCTTCTAATTTGTGTAAGAATTGTGGGAGTACAGTGCCATTGCGTGTTGGAGATACCTTGTCTAGATGCCAATGAACGCCCCATCAACCATTAGAACCACTACATGATGAGCGTGGTCACTCTTCCACATAATGTAGCCGAAGTGGCCATACCTTGCATTTACAGCAGCGCGGGAGGCTTCTATACAACCTTTAACCATTCAAAGGTAGCCACTGTTGAACTCATGGCAGTATAGCACCCACAACCTACGAATACCTCACCCAATAGCTCTTATTCCGCTCCTGTTGATCCAAAAGGTTGAAGTAAAGAGGACGATGACAAAGACGACGTCACATTATCCATCGAACTTCTATGGCTCCAGGGTGACTCAGTGTACCCGGAGAATGAGGCTGCCCGCCACCGAGCTCGAGGATTCGCCCACCGAAGGGTGGGTCGAATTTCCCGTCCGAACAACCCAGATGGGCAGCCGCTGACCTCGTATAGCGACATCTTCTGCACCATCACCCTGAGCTCGTCAAGCGGCAGCCGATGACCTGGCGCCTACTCAAGACGCATGCCTTCCTGTCCTCGCAATTTTACTCGCGCATACACCCTGACCACTTTAGCTCCCATTGTACACTATGTCGGAAAATAGCCACACCTTCAAATACTTGTTCGGATGGCTGGGAAAGACCCTCATTTATGTACAGTCCTGAAAACTCTCTCAACTGCAGTGTCAGAAAAAAATACTTTCATCCAGCATCCCGGAATCTATACCACTACTGCCCTGCGTGGACGATAATGGCTTAACACATAAGTACTCCTGTGAGGATCACCATGCCGGCCTCTCCCCTCCCCTTGCTGGATCCCAGTTTGCTACCCGGGCATCCAACGGTGGTTAAAAGTTATGTTCAAAATGTTCAGTACGTGGGGTTAGCTCTGGTGGCGCTTGTGCTTTCAGGGTATTATAACGCTTTCTAGAGTAGGTTATGAATTGTGATTTTAAGATGTGTTCATAAATACTGAGGAAACGCGATTGTTAAAGTCTCCAACAAGTTGTTTTACGACCGCTTTTTCGAAGAGGCGTCGAAGGCGTTTCCGGAAATGGTCTGGAAAGGGTGTAACAAGCCACTTACTTCTTCTAGACCTGGGGTGTCTTGCGCATGTTCAATTTACCACGCCTCGAATAAACGTTAAAAAAAACGTTTTGTATCCCTCTTCTGCTACATCGGAAATTACGCACCGACTGCATGCATTGCTTTGAGCAGAAAGTACGAATAGACACCATTTACGTATGGCAATTTCACACATATCTTTGTTTCATGTCGTACTTGTATGGCGTATTAATATGCGGCACGCGTTTGTCTCGTTGTCACCTTAATTTCGATGACAATTTTCGCGCCAGCTGACGTGTATGGCTTTCAGCAAAACTCTCTCTTGATCAAATAAGGGAATGTAGAGAGTAGCATCTGCTATGAAGGAAATGAAAGCCGCAAAACGGCCGCGCTATAGTAGACACCTAGCTGCAGAGAAAAGCCAGAACGCTCCAGATAACCCCACTTTTCGATACTCCGTCGTTCAGCCGAAACACAAATGTGAAGATATGCCCGTTCATAGGCATGCACAACTAGAATATTTATCGAAATCGTCAATGTTACGTTAGAACCCCATTTGCTGATCTTATTAAATAAACAGACGACCTTTCTGGAAAGGTCACATACATTTGGAGCAGGTGCGGCGCCGTTTCGCGTGGTACACGTATAAAAGAACAAAATTGTTGAATTTGCGCATTTCAATGACAACGTCATCTCTTCGCTCCGTCCACTGTGGCTAAAAAAATTATCTTCCCCATTTACGTGGGCCATGCTCAGATAATTGTGAAACGTTTTACTTTTTCTCTGTTAAAAGCTCATGCCGCAATACAGATAGGTAGGCTGTAAAAGCACACTTATTTGGTTTGTCCTTTGGCTCATACACATTATTTTACGTATGCTATTTTAACAAAGAGAAAGCTACATTGGCCACACACTGCAATCTGTGAAATTAACGTCAACTATTGCACAAGACGCTACAAGGAATACGTAACTCATTTCTCTTCACAATGGAAGGGATGGGTTGCAATCTCTTACGGAGTTGCACACAAGAGAAGAGTCAAAAAGGGCATACGGTACCAAGAACTTTATTGAACGCATATTCTGAAGTGTCACCCCTTAGGGCAACACCGCGGGGCGCTCCCATGTGGTGACAGTTGGACCTAGCCGAACCGCCGCATTGCAGGCTCTGTGGACAGCGCAGTGTTGATGATGATACTCCGAGCTCTTGCTGGCTATAAGTTTCTTAAATTTCTAGACACCTTTCATTATAAAGGGCCACCTCTTAATGGGGCCTTTGTGCACGCCAACTCACTGTTAGATTTTGAGGCAGGTATTCTTGATATTTTATTTTCATTGGTTCACCAACGTAATAATTCACAACTACAAAGCAACAATGTGCGCAGTGAGACGGAGTTCATCAAATGAAACATAGCTGAGGTTTCTGAAATAGCTCAGATTTCTGGTTCTCAAGATATAAATACAAGTCAGGTAGTGTATGCACGGGAGAACCAACAAAATAATCCCCTAAACGGGCTCCAGGTACTTGATACCTGCATATCGCGTCAGGCGTCCGTCAAGGATCTATCCTGCGGCACCTTCTGTTTCGCGTTCAGAATAGTGGCTTTAACTAATACTGTGCTTCTTACAAAGCGGCTCTTCGCGGATGACTGTGCCGCATTTCGTACGATTCATAATGAACGTAACGTCGTTAAACTGAGAACTGAGTCTACTGAGAACTGCATGTATTAGGGTTCTTTTTTTTTTAATCATGCTGCGTGACACTTGGGACACCCTGTATACTCATGAAAATAAACATATGATCCCAAACAATAGTGTTTCATCCTATCGGCTCAGATTTCCTCATTTCTAATCGCTAAATCTCCTCTTTTCTTGTTCTTCGGTATGAAGTGCTCATTTGCATTAGTATATATGCACCTGCGTTCTTCAATAAATCTGAGTTGATAGTCGGTGCTGTGTGCGTGAGCTCCATTTCTTTGTCTGTTGTGTTTGCTCCCCTTTTAATGATGATGTTACGTCGTCACTTGATGAAAGGTGGGCCGATCACACAAACTATGCAAAGCCAAGTGAGGTTCAGAAAGCTTGCATTGCCCACGATCCTGAATGCAGTGAAAAACCACTGCAGAGAGAGCTCTCGCAATGGTGGCGACGATTAGCGTGTGGACTAAGAAGAAAAAGAAGGAAATGGCTTTTCTCTTTCCAGTTGTCTTAGCCGAGTTTATATGGGACGCGGTGAGTTTTTGCCTACTTTCAAAATTTATCATTATGGCCACTTGTCACATGTTGAGTACCCATAGATCACTCTATTTCTCACTGTCGCAGTTTTATAGTATGTATATGTTGCGCTTTGATATAGCGGTTAGCTTTAGACCCCTTGACAGCAGCATTACATCCTACCATCGAGACTCATCGGTAAACGCTGACACCGCATCATCAGTCGTGGCGCTCTTTGGCCACACCAGTCCTTGCGCCACTAAGCACCACTGATCAGCAACATCACGAAAAAAGCGCCTTCAACAATGATAACTTCACCTCTTCCTGCTCATACATCTATATAGCTCTATATATAGCACAGGAAGGTGTCGTGAAATGTTCCGACGGCACGGCCAGCAGATGGTCGCCTATATATATTCTTTAACTATTAATTTGTCTATATATATATTCTTTAACAAAACGATATTGTACAAAGTTTCCAAAAGTGGAATGTCAGCGCGAAAATAGGGTAGAGTAAGGTAGCTTCAGCACAATAAACGGAGCTATCTTTACTACTTCACTTTATTGAACAACTTGATCGACGAGCTTTTCGCTGAACTTTTTGTAATATATTTGTATGATTTTACACGTGTGGTCCACTAAACAATGGTTGATCATTTAGTATGGGTTGACGATTCAATGTGAGCTTCGGCTTTAGCAAGCGGGAATGCACTTCGTAATGGTCTATTATGCAGTGTTTCAGTGCGCATGTGCGCGCTCTGCCGATTTTTGTGGTACGGGAATTTATTGCAAGCATTCAAATATAAGTGAAAGCTAGGGGGCGCACTGTGTAAATCTTCAAAGTAGTCTGTAACTTTGACGATTGCATTCAAACAATTTAAGTAATAAAATATAATAATAATAAAAATATTGCATGAAGGTTATATAATAGTTACATAAAATAAAACACTAGTATGACGATTATAAAAGTGCACGCCGCTGCAAACCTAGCGGAAATGCAAGAGCTGGGTTAGCGATCACTATAAGCATTCGTGGAGGCAAAACCAGAGCAGCTGTCCGGATAGCAGCGACGTCTAAGCAGGAGCGCTATGTTTGTGGGACAGCTGTTTTACGAGGTACCGCGCAGTTTTCCACGACTGTTGCCACCCACGTGACCAGGAACAAGAATGACTCATGTGATGAACGAGAAACTGTGCTTGGCATTTGTCACATGACAGATCACTAAAATTCTGAATTCAGAAAAGCCAAAAGCAAAAAAAAAAAAGAAATTCAGGCAAGGTCGTCCTTCGGAGTTGTCTATGCGTAAGCGTTCCCGTTCACTTTAGGCAGCGACCGTCCCTTAAATGTCGTTTTGGGCTGGTAGGGGGAGGAGCGGCTCGCGGAAGGGGAAATGGAAAGACAACTGGTGACCCTTGACCAGGTCCTGCCAGCCGCTGTAGCCAGTGGGGCCTTTGAAGAAGGGTACCACCCATCGCAATTATACACAGCCTAAATAGATCAATCAAAGTTTCTTCTCTCTCTCTCTCTCAAGTGGCATTGGTATGACGTCTTTCATCATCTCTCTAGCACTCGTCATTGTCTCGAACGGTGTCCCATAGAACGCTCATCCCGGGACCACTGAAGAGCGTGTTTGGCGTCCAATTCTCGCGAACTTTCAATTTTCCTCATGATTACAGTACTCCCTGTGGACTTCACATCTTGTCTTGTAGAAGGCGGTTTTTTTTTTTCACTTCCACGAAATTCTATAGAGGCGTCGTAGAGTTTTATCGTGATGCACTTTGTTTCGCACAGCGGCTACACCTCATTCGTGCAATTCACATACGTTCATATCTTGCAAGCGTGGGTGCACAGTGAAATCATTAAGACACTCGCCTTCGGAGTGTCACAGACCGGGTTCCAACTGAGTCATTTTAGTCAAAAGTAATTAAAGTGGCCATCGTCTTATGTGATAGACAGACGTAGACGTATAAGCGTGCGCCCGAGGAGGGGCAGGGGCAGGTGGGGTGGCCGCCTCCTCCAATCATTTGAAGGGGGCGCCAATGCTGCCCCATATACCTTTACTCGGTTGTCATATCTTAATGCGCAGCGTTATGGTTGTGCATGTATTTTGACGATAAAGGCGACCAAGGACGCCTGATGTTCCATTCAAAGAACTGTTTACTTCCCAACTTTGCCCGAAAATCCGGGCACCAGTGGCAGGCCTTTGTGATATTGCACGTCATGGCTTCATTTTTATTTCTGCAGCGATTGCGGTGAGAGCTTTTATTAGACTCAACAGGAGGGAGCGAGACGCTGCGGTGAAACATGCCCCCTCCCCCCTAATGAAGAAACCTATGTGCGGACGCACGGGTAGTTTACTCGTTGATTCGGCGTTGAAATGCTTACGCGCTTTGAAAACACTGCGGTACATGCGAAAAACGCATTTCAGCCCTGAGATTTTGAAAAAAGCGGGCTCTGGTAAAAATTGCGAAGTAATGACATTTAACCAAATTCGCCACCGAAATCGAAACCGATACACGGGATAGCGCAACTGCAATATTTTTCTGAGACGTTCGGAAGGATTGAGTGTCATTATACCATCAACCTACATCGTTGTGTGGGTGTGCGGGCTGCGCTGGTGAAGCACGCATGACGCACGCACGATCGCGAACGCGAAAAGATTACAGTTCTGTAATCGTTGTCCTGAACGGTGACGTCATTTTGGTCGTCTGCTTGTTGCGCTAACCGATGCTACGAGTTCGGTTTAGCCGTTGAATTTCATTACGCCACAATAATTGCTAGGGGCCCCTTCTTCTATATCTCAAAGCTCTGCTGGTTTCTTCGCATGAAGAACTTCAATTCTCCCATTTATCATAAACACCTATTTCCACTATCAAAATTTAAAGTATTTAATTTCCTTAATAACTGCGCCAATTGATCTCTTCAACCATCACAAGGTGCCTGTGACTACAGAATAAATAATAGAGAACGCATCAAACAAAACAAATGTCATATTTCCCTAATTTTTTAACATTCTGGATATATTTCTTGAAGCACCCGGTAAAACGCAGTAGAACCGCACTGTTACGTTCCTCACAGATGCACTTTCCCAGCTGTTAAGTTGTTTTCCGCCGGTCCTGGCATATATCCCATAGGACTTAATATACTGGGAACCCCGCTGCGGCGCCTCAACTGTGGGACCGTTCGCGTATGATACGTCGCGAAGTGTGCTCTGAGCGCCGTCCGAGAAACCACGCAAGAGAGCCGGCATGTTCACTTCTCACGCAGCTTGGCCTGGCCGTAAGATTAGCCGCATGAGTCGCGAAAGCAATACGCATAACGTAGTTTTGGTTGCCACTAAGAAAAGCATAGCCTTCGAAATTTGTATTGCAAATATGCCGTTTATGACATAATTGGTTTTAGACTTGTTTTAGATGCGAAGCACCTTATGAACGAGCTCTGTCCCCCCCATTGTCCGTCGTGGCCGGATGACGATGACGATGACGCTGATGACGACGAAGAATAAGCGCGTTCCAGACCACACATTCTCTTTCTGCCATCACGGCACAGCACATGCAAGGTACCCACTATACGCCATGACGATGACGATGACGCTGATGACGATGAAGAATACGTGCGTTCCAGACCAGTTATTCTCTTTCTGCCGTGGATGAAAACGATCGTGAACGCACTCTCACCCGCGAAAGGCAAAGCGGCAACGCCGACAACAACGGCAAAAACACATTGTATATACTGTACACACGTGTTGTCACTCATTTACATGCGCGAGTGGGCAATGTAACGGGTGATTTACGGTAAGAACGATCCCGAGTGCTTCGCAGGCTACTCTGGGTTTCCTTAAGGGGAGATGTGTGCGAGTTTGTTAGCGCTTGCGAAAGGAAGGCCTTCTAGATTCGTGTTTGTTTGCACCATCGCGTTGGCATGGACTCGTCATCGTCGTTATTTGTCAGAGGAGTTTCCGTGGTTCACGATCGGGGCTTATTGCGCTGCTCGCGTTGCGTCTGCTTTATTCTTCGCCGCCTACAACTGCTGGTGCCAAAGGCATCGCATACGTTGATTACATTTCTGTGGATCACACCACAATCAGATCCGTGGTTCTATCCGCGTACTAAATCGTACCTGAGTGCGCCAATGCGTGGACCGGTAGCGAAGTTTAGCAGATGGTGGATTGGGGGGTCATTTTTTTCGAGGATCGCTTTCGGAGATACTTTCACTTTCGAGAGGCGTTCGACTGTGTTCTGCGAGCCCCGTTATTGCGGCACTCTGCCAGCAGGGCTACATTATCACAAAAAGAGGCTCGCGCCTTCAGTGACAATGTCGCGAAGGTATCGCCAAAAGAGATCGTTTGTCATGTGTCGGCCGTGGTGCCATTAAATTTACTGAAAGGATATGACACTGCAGGTTCTCAAACGAGAATTCTGGCTACAATCCACGCAGGGAATGCGGTTGGACAGCGAAGCTGCAAACGACACCCAGAGCGGTTGCCCATTGTGACGTCGCTTGAATGGTCCTCCGCATTAGAATCGTACAACAGTGAGATTGGCGTCTGACCTTCACCGGGAGCGCGGTCAAAGAAGTGCGTCTGTTTTTTCAGACCGGCCACGCATGATTCATCGTATCGCCAGATTAGAAAAGGAGCCAAAACTGAAGCTAACAATAGCCAAAGTAGCCATTTCGTTTAATTCCAGAGGCAAATTTGTAGCCAAATAGAAAAAAGCAGTGATATGAGTTAATAGTACACAACCATAAATACAATTTTGAATAAGCGAAAACAAAGTATAACGAGCAGAATGCTTCTGCTTGGTCTCCAAACTCTCAGAAGTAAGCTCAGCTGGGAACGGCATGTTCAAAACGTGTATAAGGGTGCACCGAAAAATTTGTCCTTTCTGTAGAGTAAACTGCGTAATACTCCTTCCACGGTAAAAGTTAAAGCATATAAACACTAGTGCGACCAAAACTGCAGTGTGCCGACGTTACTTGGAGCCCTTGGCAACAATATTTGATTGAAAAAAAATCGAAAAATTCTAAAATTTAGTTTGCGCTTCATATGTTACGTTTACTCCCGACATTCTAGCTCAACAAATTTATATAATAAGGCAAGCCTACAAGAACTTCAGCAGCGCAGGATATTATCCAGGTTAAAATTCATGTCCTAACTTTATCATGGGGACTTCAAATTATCGCGGCAACGTTGCCTTTTACAACCTTCGAAACTTTCAGCCAGGACAAATCACAACAAAACATATAGGTAGCCGCCTAGCCACATTAATGTCCACAAGTTCGCTCACTTTCCTCGCGCAATTTTTACAGCGAAAGCTGTTATGAGATCACAACAAGGGTCGTTCCTGCGCCGTAGTTGTCCGCCACCGCTGCTGCCGCCGCCGCCGCCGCCCGTAACCAATATCGCACGAAATAAGAAAAAAAACTAAATAAATAAAAAATACCTATGACAGACTGGGAATCGAACCCGGGTCCTTTGCGCGGCAGCCCAGCAGTTTACCATTGAGCTACGCCGCTGCTTGAAACTGCGGTGCAAACTGACCCTATGCAGGCTTCATCTCGGGCAAGGAATCGCGTTAACGTGTGTTGTAAAGCGTTTTAGAACAGTAAAGAAACAACCAGGCGTCACACAATGCGAATTACGTAACGAGTGGGTCGTTCAATGCTCCAACCCATTACAAAAGCCTGAGGCTTAATTCTTCATCGTCGTCAGCCACAGCATCAACAAAGTGCACATAATGCGTTGCAAGAGTGTAGCGGGTACCGCGCTTTTCCGAAGAATGACGAATAATGGCATAGTAGACGCTTCCTCACTGCACAAAAATTATCATAATTTATGTGGTAGTGGGTACCATGCTAGTGCGCTTGTAGTAGTTGCCCCAAGAGTGTTTAAAAAGGCTCTAGAAAGGCCACTCTCCCAGCTTTCGCTGTGACTGTGCTGCGCGTTCCGCGCAGGCCTGGCAGGTTTTTTCTCCTTTATTGGAATGCGCTATCTGCAGGAGCAGTGAACGCTGCTTGACTGGCTTCATTTACGAAACACATTTAAAGTAGTAGTCTTGCTATAAGTGACTCATATTGAAAATAACTTGATTTGAGTGCAAATAAAGTGACTTATATTGGAAATATTTTATTTGAGTGCAATTTTGTTTGAATAGGAAAATATATATGTACTGAACACTGGTTTGACTTTCCAGTTGTGTAGTTTTTTATCTATTCTTTCAGTTATGCCAAGCTATCCAATGTAATATTATTCATTGTATGCGTGTACTGTTTCTATTCATGCTAACCTTCTTAAAGAAAACCGATTTGGCCTCGCGTTTGTCCCTGTGACTTATTTGTGTTTACGTCTGTGTTATTTGTCTTTTTTTGTTCTTTCTTTCCACTTCTCTGTCTCCTTTTCTTCCCTCTTGTCTTCCTTTCCTCTGTGTTTCCCCTTCCCGAAGCAGCAGGCAGGCGTTGTGCCCCCTCTAGGTGGCAGTTGTCAGCTGCTCCCTCCCTATTTCCTCTGTGTCTTCGTGTTTTATGTATATACAAACCGAATATATATATATATATATATATGATTCAACAGAAAGTTCTGTGGGTCCGGTGCACATATAGTCAAGAAATGAAGGAGCACACTTACGAAAATTGCATATTTTTTTACTGGTTAACGTTTCGGCCGTGGCACGGCCTTCGTCAGAATGAAGGCCGTGCTTTCATTCTGACGAAGGCCGTGCCACGGCCGAAACGTTAACCAGTAAAAAAAATATGCAATTTTCGTAAGTGTGCTCCTTCATTTCTTGACTATACATATATATATATATATAATATGGGTCATTCCATATCAAGTGTACCAGGTCAATTTTCGACCGTCTCCGATCCTGCTGAAAAAAACTGTCCAGGTATATGTGAGCGTGATAAGTAGTTATTGAGGCGTTATTTTTCGCAAAGAAATTTTGTGTTGCCTAGAGGACGCTTCGAACTTTGGGCACCCAAGTGAAACTGTGTCGCGCTCAATAATTTGTATAAAATTACTGTTCTGAGGAATTACTACGAAACAATTTTTTTCATAATTTTGAGGCGCTGATCTTTCATGACAATAATAGTTTTTTCATTTTAGTCTTCACTTTCTTTATTTTTGGTTTTGGTGAAAAATTGCAATATTCTGCATGTTTAGCGTATTTTATAAAAAGCACAGATTTTTTTCGCGAATAATATATTTACATTATTTGTTTCATGGGTTCCTATAATAAATGATAAAGCTACTTCAGGAGCGTATGAAACAAAAGCTTTGCCACAATATTGTGACAAAGTTGGGAAAAAATGGCATTTTGACTCGTATTGAGGCTTCATTTTCTCAATGTAGCGGTCCAAGTAAAAAATTACACCATCTCCCGCTAAAGGGAACCATGTGTAGATGTGGAGCAGCAGGCGCTAACGCTTACACTGGCGGCGGCGTTGACGCTGGCGCTCATCGCAGCGTTGCGCAGGAGAGAAAACTGGGGAGGCGCAAAGCAGGCAGTGATGGAGCAGTGTTTCCTACTGGAACATGCCAATCGCTGCTAATAGGCAATGAGAGACAGAAGACTCCGACTGGACACAGAGACCCGCACTCCGCTTTTAGTTAATGCGCACGCTGCGAATTTTTATTGTTCAACAACGCGCAGGAGAAAAATCTCCCACCGGCACCACCTTGGAGGTCAAGATCCATTGCCATATATACGGGGTGGCCAGTGAACGGTTGTGCAGCGCGAGCAGTCGGTTTTTTTCAACCAAGAAACTCGCTAGCAGACGCTGCCTGCGTCGGCGTCGCGAGGCGAAAGAGGGGGGGAGCGTAGGAGAGGAGAGAGAGGGGGTGACACGCATGCGCAGTGGGAGTGTGAACGCCGTGGGCAGGGATGCGTAGAGGAGAGAGGGGGAGCGTAGGAGAGGAGGGAGAGGGGGGGACGCGCATGCGCAGTGGGAGTGTAGACGCCGCGGGCAGGGATGCCTAGAGCAGAGAGGGGGGGGAGTGTAAGAGGCGAGAGGAAGGGGAGGCAGGCGCATGCGCAGTGAGGGTGTGGTTGCCGCGGGGAGGGATGCCTAGAGGAGAGAGAGGGGGAGAGGAGGTTTTTTATTTTTAATTTTTTTAAAGGGTTTGCGCATGCGCAGTAAGGGTGGGCACGCGGCACACCACCACCACCACCACCACCGGATTAAGCTTCGCCATCAGATGCTTCACATCTAAAATATGGCTTATATATTTTTGCATAGTATGATTTGTTGGCAAGACATACAGAAAGTTTCAAAAGAGTAATTTTTGTTTTGAAGGAGAAAAAAAGTTTTCCAGCTGAACAACTACAAGGTAGTAGAAAGTTTGCCTTTGCCTCGCCTCCACTGCATAGCAGGTCAGCGCAAGATTCTAGCGGGGGCTTTTAGGCGGCGAATAATGCAAGTCATACAACAGCTTGTCACTTGTTTTGGTAATACTGCTGTAGAGAATGCCTAAAAGGGCAATAGTGCTAATTTTATGGAACGGTATCTTCCCCCCTTGGACCATCATAGGGCAGGTTATACTCAACCGCCTCATAGTCCCAAGGGGCAGAACTATAATGTAGTCGATGGCCTGCAATACAGTATTGGGGCGTTGTGCTTGGCTTCTGATAATTAATGCACCTGGTCTTAATAATAATTAATGACATAATTAAGGTATAGTTTACTTAAGATGTTTTTATGATGTATCAGGTATAGGCCGATGCGTGATCGCTTATCAGTGGTCTGCATGATGAAATGATGTATGCTAGGTGTGCGCGTTTGAGATGATTCGACATCGTGCCCATAAATGACACTTAATGTGCCATTTCCAGTTGCGATTTAAAATTTTCATCCACCTTTTCCTTAAAGGTCCTAGGGTGCTGAATATGTTAAAAGCCCCTCACCATTACCGTACGGGCTTTTAAATAAAACATTTTCAGCACCTCCAGACAATTAAGAAATAGGGTGTTGAAAATGTTCAAAACCCTCCGGCAATGGTGACTGAAGTGTCATTTATGAGCAGGATGTCGAATCATCTCAAACGCGTACACCTAGCATACATCATTTCATCATGAAAAGCCACTGATAAGCGATCACGCATCGGCCTATACCTGATCATAGGTCGGCACTTTAAGGGAGTACTCACTCAAACTCACTCACCACAATTTTTTCAGCCTTCGCATTCACTCACGTTCACACTCACGTCCACTCACACTCATGAGTACTCACTCACGTTCACACTCACCTCCACTCACACTCATGAGTACTCACTCACGTTCACACTCACACTCACGAGTACTCACTCATACTCAACTCACTACGTTCAAATGAGTGTGAGTGAGTGTGAGTTGAGTGCACTCATGAGTGAGTGTGCCGAGCTCCATAGGTTGGCACTTTAAGGGAGTACTCACTCAAACTCACTCACCACAATTTCTTCAGCCTTCGCACTCACTCACGTTCACACTCACGTCCACTCACACTCATGAGTACTCACTCACGTTCACACTCACGACCACTCACACTCATGAGTTCTCACTCACGCTCACACTCACGTCCACTCACACGCATGAGCAGGGTTGCCGTTGGATGGCTACTTTGCGCCAAATTGGCTACCTTTTTGACCCCGTCTGGCGACAAAAATCTGCAGTTGGCGCCATGGCTATTTTCTGGCTACTTTTAAGGTGCTGATTTGGCTCATTAAGTCGCCATTTTTTCTCATTTTTGCAGACGAAATGCCTTGTTTTTAAGCTTTTCTCTCGCTCCAGCGGATGCGTATGGTCGTCCTCCACCCACCAGTAGGCTGGTGCGCATCGAGGAACCCTTACGCGACGCTTAGCGCGTCTCCAAATACGGAGTGGCGAAGTTGCGTGCATGGTGGCGAACGCGTGGCCGGCTCGGTGCTCAAGCTTCCCGCCATATATTGTGATGCTACGCTCAAGTTTTGCGAATAATTTTGAAGCGCAGTGCGTGATCTCGTGTAAACTTAGGAAAACAGACATTTGCAACAGAATTTAGCTGGCCTGTTCCACTTACAACCAGAATTTGCTCTGCAGCTTCAACGAAAATCTGTTTCAACTTACATGTTCCTACTGAATTGCTGGCTGGAATATTGTAATATAACTTTGCGTCTGGCAAGAACTCATATTTTCAACATACTCGTAAAATACATGCACGCGTAATGAATTTATCGAAATTCGTTCATTTAATTGTATTTCCAACTTACCGGTGGCTTTCTATGGTCTTACTTATTCAAAATGGTATTACAGTGAAACCTCGGTGATACGAATCTCACGGGACCACCAAAAATATTCGTATCATCCGAAATTCGTATCACCAGAAAGCATGAAAAATTAGCATGCGACAAAAGAAGGCTGGCGTATATTTTCGTTCACTGTTTTTCAGGACCGCAGCAACGTCAGCAAGAACTCTGAATGACTATCAGCTAAGTTTTTAGATGTCGGCAATCATACCAGCCCTCGTAAATATACGTCCCGTACGCACGTGTTTAATTAATGAACCAGGTGCGCTGTGACTCGCGAGTCGCGACAGCAGTAGCCCCTTTCAAATTTTAGTACGCTTTTTCACATGATACCAGAATACTGCTTCGAAAGTAACGGAAGAAGCGCTTTGATGCGATAGATCAAGGCCACAAAATTTCCAGAATCACGCTCCTGTGTTATGCATTTTGTTATCGTGTAAGTGTTGGGGATGTTTTTGGGAGATTTACAGCCGTGCCTGCACAAGTGGGACCTCAACAATCACGCATGTTGACACCGCGATTCTGACGATTTGGCGGTGCACCGCGCATGGCCGCGCTTGCGTTCCCGCGCTCGCACGTGCTTGGCGCGTCTTCCGCGACAGCGCGCAAGATGCAGACCTCTTCTTTGCTGGGCGGTAGCGTACGTTCGCATCAAACGTCGCGGGGTGAAAATCGGTTCGCAACAACCGTACTCCATTACATTGCAGGCCAATAGGCCTTGGCCGGGACCAAAGAAAATTTCGTATCACCCCGAAATTCGTATGAGCTGTGAACGTATCACCGGGGTTTCAGTGTGTTTATTGATCACTACTACAGAATCTGCTCATAATACCACTTCTGTTCCGTTTGGCTACAAATTTGGCGATAATATTAAATGGCATGGCTACTTTGGCTACTTTTGGCTTGAGTTCTGGATCCTTTTCAAGTCCACCCAACGGCAACCCTTGCGCATGAGTACTCACTCATACTCAACTCACCACGTTCAAATGAGTGTGAGTGAGTGTGAGTTGAGTGCACTCATGAGTGAGTGTGCCGAGCTATGTACCTGATACATCATAAAAACATCTTAAGAAAAGTATACCTTAATTATGTCATTAATTATTATTAAGACCAGGTGCATTAATTATCAGAAGCCAAACACAACGCCCCAATACTGTATTGCAGGCCATCGACTACATTATAATTCTGCCCCTTGGGACTATGAAGCGGTATGAGTATAACCTGCCCTATGATGGTCCAAGGGGGAAGATACCGTTCTATAAAATTAGCACTATTGCCCTTTTAGGCATTCTCTACAGCAGTATTACCAAAACAAGTGACAAGCTGTTGTATGACTTGCATTATTCGCCGCCTAAAAGCCCCCCGCTAGAATCTTGCGCTGACCTGCTATGCAGTGGAAGGCGAGGCAAAAAGCAAACTTTCTACCTACCTTGTAGTTGTTCAGCTGGAAAACTTTTTTCTCCTTCAAAACAAAAATTACTCTTTTGAAACTTTCTGTATGTCTTGCCAACAAATCATACTATGCAAAAATATATAAGCCATATTTTAGATGTGAAGCATCTGATGGCGAAGCTTAATCCGGTGGTGGTGGTGGTGGTGGTGTGCCGCGTGCCCACCCTTACTGCGCATGCGCAAACCCTTTAAAAAAAATAAAAATAAAAAACCTCCTCTCCCCATCTCTCTCCCTCTAGGCATCCCTCCCCGCGGCAACCACACCCTCACTGCGCATGCGCCTGCCTCCCCCTTCCTCTCCCCTCTTACACTCCCCCCCTCTCTGCTCTAGGCATCCCTGCCCGCGGCGTCTACACTCCCCACTGCGCATGCGCGTCCCCCTCTCCCTCCTCTCCTACGCTCCCCCTCTCTCCTCTACGCATCCCTGCCCACGGCGTTCACACTCCCACTGCGCATGCGTGTCACCCCCTCTCTCTCCTCTCCTACGCTCCCCCCTCTTTCGCCTCGCGACGCCGACGCAGGCAGCGTCTGCTAGCGAGTTTCTTGGTTGAAAAAACCGACTGCTCGCGCTGCACAACCGTTCACTGGCCACCCCGTATATATGGCAATGGATCTTGACCTCCAAGGTGGTGCCGGTGGGAGATTTTTCCTGTGCGTTGTTGAACAATAAAAATTCGCAGCGTGCGCATTAACTAAAAGCGGAGTGCGGGTCTCTGTGTCCAGTCGGAGTCTTCTGTCTCTCATTGCCTATTAGCAGCGATTGGCATGTTCCAGTAGGAAACACTGCTCCATCACTGCCTGCTTTGCCGCCTCCCCAGTTTTCTCTCCTGCGCAACGCTGCGATGAGCGCCAGTGTCAACGCCGCCGCCAGTGTAAGCGTTAGCGCCTGCTGCTCCACATCTACACATGGTTCCCTTTAGCGGGAGATGGTGTAATTTTTTTTACTTGGACCGCTACATTGAGAAAATGAAGCCTCAATACGAGTCAAAATGCCATTTTTTCCCTACTTTGTCACAATATTGTGGCAAAGCTTTTGTTTCATACGCTCCTGAAGTAGCTTTATCATTTATTATAGGAACCCATGAAACAAATAATGTAAATATATTACTCGCGAAAAAAATCTGTGCTTTTTATAAAATACGCTAAACATGCAGAATATTGCAATTTTTCGCCAAAACCAAAAATAAAAAAGAAAGTGAAGACTAAAATGAATAAACTATTATTGTCATGAAAGATCAGCGCCTCAAAATTATGAAAAAAATTGTTTCGCAGTAATTCCTCAGAACAGTAATTTTATACAAATCATTTAGCGCGACACAGTTTCACTTAGGGGCCCAAAGTTCGAAGCGCCCTCTAGGCAACACAAAATTTTTTTGCGAAAAATAACGCCTCAATATATACTTATCACGCTCACATATACCTGGACAATTTTTTTCAGCAGGATCGGAGATGGTCGAAATTTGACCTGGTACACTTGATATATATATATATATATATATATATATATATATATATATATATATATATATATATATATATATATATATATATATATATATATATATATATATATATATATATATATATAAGGCTTATATGCTGAAGGATAACTTCGGTTGCCGCAAGGTTATAAGTATAAAAATAGATGCGCCTTCACATGACAACTGTTTATTCTGCCGACGTTTCGACGGGAACCCCGTCTTATTCAAGGCATAACAATATTTACAACGTGTCTCTTATATACCGTGTTAGGACAGGAGGGAAGAAGACGGAAAGGCAAAGACGAACGTGAAGAGGGAGGGAAAAAAAGGGGGGGGGAGGGGGGAGAAAGAAATAAGAAGGACCGGCATGACAAGAGGGAAGCAAGAGCCGTTCTGCCTGACGTGAACATTGTGGTGGCTTAAGCAGCCATACTATTATTGACAACATACTCCCACCTCCACCTAAGTGGACAGTCTGACGACCCCGCTCGTCTGGTATTGCTCTTTCCGGTGCAATCCCCGGGCGGCTTTTTTTAATAATGCCTGTGCTTAAAGTTTACGGCGTAAAGCGGCAGAAAGTAGAATTGTTGGGGTGAGGACTGAGCGTTTCCAGTGCATGCTTTTAAGTGTCGGCGGGGTTTGCACGGATCTGAAGGAGCCGGTAATGTGGCCCCGCCATCAATGTTCATTGTAAGGATTGGCTATTTTAGAGAAGGAATAGAGAAGAGATGTAAAGGAAAAAGCTTGTTAGTGTAACGACAGTACGACATCCGGGTCCACTTATCTGTGCATGCCGGCTGTGCTTGAAACGGCAAATCAATTCCATATATTTACAGACCCAAGCCTGCACGTGCGCCAAGGAGAAATATTGTTGTCGCAATGGGCGGCAAGGGGCCAGCGACTAATTAGGGAGTGGCGTTTGCGCCTTTTAATGATCGTAAGGTTGACAGGGTGCCTGGGTGTTCGTTTATTCCGTTTTTTATCGTGTTGAATTTGTAGATGAAGTAAGATTCTCGTTGCTCTCGTTCTCGCGTTGTTCGAAAATTGTTTTCCAAGAGTGTAACCCTGATATCGTCAAAGCTGTGATCTTTCAACGCACAATGTTTAGAAAGTGGAAGACCGGGCAGGGCACGTACATGTGCCCGATGGTTGTTGAATCTAATTCTAAAAGGCGTGTCTGTCTGACCCACGTATTGCATGTTGCATATTCCACATTCCAGAAGGTATATTACGTTGTCTGAGTCGCAGTCTAGTGCACCACTTATCCTGTGCTTAAATTCTGAGTGGGTGCTTTCCGCCACTGTTGTTGTCTGCATGTGTTTGCATACTTTGCATCTTCCTTTTCCGCAAGGGCGACACCCTGTTTGAGGTTTCGTGCCTATCTTTGAATTTACTAAATGATCCCTGATACTTTTTGGCCGCCTGTATACCACACACGGAGGAGAGGTGAAAATTTTGGATAGTCGCTCGCTCTGTTCCAATATGTTGAAGTGTTTCTTTAATACTTTATTTATGTTCGGTGGGTCGCTTGTGAAAGTTAATACCAAATTTTTCTTGCGCTGTTGGTCGGCACTTTTTTGCTGGTGCAGTAGAGTCTGGCGGTCCAGATTTTCCGCTTTTTTGATCGCGTCATCAATGATAGCTGCCGGATATTCTTGGTGGAGGAGTACTTCGCGCATTCGTGTGCTGTTCTTTTTGCGGAAATCATCAGTGCGGGAGCAAATTCTTCTGAATCTGCGTGCTTGGGAATAGGGAATGCTGGTCTTGCAGTGTCGCGGGTGGCAACTTTTGAAATGCAGGTATTGTTGTCGGTCCGTAGGTTTTCTGTATACGTTAGTAACCAACGCACCATCCTCTATCCGAATGTGTACATCAAGGAAGCTTATTTCAGTGTTAGAGTATGAGTGTGTGAAAGAAATGCTGGGATGTGCTTGGTTAAATGCCTGTATGAATTTGAGGAGTTCGTTTTCTGAATCCGTCCAAATCATGAATATGTCGTCTAGGTACCGTTTATAGAATACAGGTCTGATATTACAGGATGAGAGAAAAGTGGATTCTATATGGTGCATGAATATGTTAGCGTAGTTTGGAGCCATTCTTGTGCCCATTGCCGTGCCGCTGATTTGAAGGTAGTATTGATTGTTAAATTCGTAACAACGTAATATACCTTCTGGAATGTGGAATATGCAACATGCAATACGTGGGTCAGACAGACACGCCTTTTAGAATTAGATTCAACAACCATCGGGCACATGTACGTGCCCTGCCCGGTCTTCCACTTTCTAAACATTGTGCGTTGAAAGATCACAGCTTTGACGATATCAGGGTTACACTCTTGGAAAACAATTTTGCGAACAACGCGAGAACGAGAGCAACGAGAATCTTACTTCATCTACAAATTCAACACGATAAAAAACGGAATAAACGAACACCCAGGCACCCTGTCAACCTTACGATCATTAAAAGGCGCAAACGCCACTCCCTAATTAGTCGCTGGCCCCTTGCCGCCCATTGCGACAACAATATTTCTCCTTGGCGCACGTGGCAGGCCTTGTGTCTGTAAATATATGGAATTGATTTGCCGTTTCAAGCACAGCCGGCATGCACAGATAAGTGGACCCGGATGTCGTACTGTCGTTACACTAACAAGCTTTTTCCTTTACATCTCTTCTCTATTCCTTCTCTAAAATAGCCAATCCTTACAATGAACATTGATGGCGGGGCCACATTACCGGCTCCTTCAGATCGTGCAAACCCGCCGACACTTAAAAGCATGCACTGGAAACGCTCAGTCCTCACCCCAACAATTCTACTTTCTGCCGCTTTACGCCGTAAACTTTAAGCACAGGCATTATTTAAAAAAGCCGCCCGGGGATTGCACCGGAAAGAGCAATACCAGACGAGCGGGGTCGTCAGACTGTCCACTTAGGTGGAGGTGGGAGTATGTTGTCAATAATAGTATGGCTGCTTAAGCCACCACAATGTTCACGTCAGGCAGAACGGCTCTTGCTTCCCTCTTGTCATGCCGGTCCTTCTTATTTCTTTCTCCCCCCATCCTCCCCCCCCCCCCTTTTTTTCCCTCCCTCTTCACGTTCGTCTTTGCCTTTCCGTCTTCTTCCCTCCTGTCCTAACACGGTATACATAGTTTTCACGTGACGTCACAGACAGGTTCTCTGCGCTGGGGTCTCTAAGATGGCGGCAACCATGACTTTTTATCTCATTAGAAAACGTCAGTGCAGAGGAGGACGGTCCCCACGTTCTTTTGTGTTCTCCCCCACGTTCTTCTGTTCGTGAGCCACGCCAAGGGGGGAGCATAAAGGAACGGAAGGGGCACCGGCACTAATTTTATGTCATGGTTCAGCTGGGGGGCCCTAAGATGGCGGCCATGGTGACGTCAATGCAAACTATGTATATAAGAGACACGTTGTAAATATTGTTATGCCTTGAAAAAGACGGGGTTCCCGTCGAAACGTGGGCAGAATAAACAGTTGTCATGTGAAGGCGCATCTATTTTTATACTTATATATATATATATATATATATATATATATATATATATATATATATATATATATATATATATATATATATATATATACAAATATATATATATATATATATATATATATATATATATATATATATATATATATATATATATATATATATATATATATATATATATATATATATATATATATATATATATATGGAGAAGTGGGGTATCACCGTAAAAGTAGGGTAGGTTATGTATTCTTCTACACAATAAGTGGTCACATTTTTGCTAGCTCAATATCCTGAACAACGTGACCGAGGAGTTGAGCTTCGAGCTTTCGCTCTATTATTTGTGGGATACTACAGGTGGGATCTGCTAAACAATGGTTACGCATTTAGTATGGGTTGAGTCAATGTGAGCTTCGGCTTGAAAACGCTGCAATGCATCGGGTGCTGTAATATGTGGCCTTGTGTACGCGAGTGCTTGTTCCGCCAATTTCCATGATTTGGGAATTGATGGAAGGCATTCGCAAAACAATAAAAAGAACTTTGAAGCACTGCGTACATCGGCAAAATATTCCGACGTAGATGTTCTTCAAAAAATATTTCGTAATAAAATACAACCTTATTATAAAACAGTTATATAACTATTATACAATACTTATAAAAATAACTCTATAACAGCTCTTAAATATAAAATGCACGCCGCTGCAAGCTGAGTGAATGTGCAAGAGCTGGGCTGGAGAGTGTTACAATCATTCGTGGAGGCAAAACGAAAGCAGCTGTTGGGATAGCAGCAATGCATAAGCAGGAGCGGTGTGTTTCTATGGCAGCTGTTATACGATGCACAGCGCAATATTTCACAACTGTTGGCCACCCGCGCTACCAGGAACGGGAATGAATCACATGATAAACGAGAAAGTGTGCTTGGAATTTGCCAGATCACTAAAATTGGGAGTTCACAAAAAGCACAAAAAAAGAAAAGAGCCATGCGGTACGTGTAATACTACAATAGACTTTACCCTCACTAGAATTTCCAACGGCCCTTTGTCCGCCTCAGCCAATTCTCGACACAATAAACTCTTGAAACTTACATGACTTTTGTTTGCTAGGTTAATGGTGCTCACTTGATGCTTAATACGGCGATTCTTATTGTGGTTCATACACCATGTGTGCGTCAGAAGAGCCCCATTAAGCGCTATGGGCAAGTGGTCTCACCATATCGCAATAGAAAGACCTGTGATCCCCGCGACGTAGGGAGAGTATAGTTGTCAGAATATTATGTACTGCGTGTTCTTTGAAAACGTATCTACTGCCTCAGCTCTAA
This sequence comes from Rhipicephalus appendiculatus, assembly GCA_030522465.1. NCBI lineage: Eukaryota > Metazoa > Arthropoda > Arachnida > Ixodida > Ixodidae > Rhipicephalus > Rhipicephalus appendiculatus. The sequence continues at coordinate 22,958 of JALIZH010023978.1, read as the reverse complement.
AATGTGATGGGATGGCAATATCACGCTTACGCGGAAACCCATGCGCTCAGTTCCACGGATTTACGATAAGCACAGGCTTGCCGATGATTCGCAAATAGCAGCCTTTCTGAACGTGGAATAAAGAAGAACTATTGTTGTGAAGTTTCAGTGGTGTCGGCCGCAGCGTCAACACGAGCGATGCAAAAAAGTCACAAATGACTGTGATCATGATGTCATTGTGACCTCAGACGTCACAAAAGTTAGTGACGTCATCGTCACGTCAACATGACGCGACACAGCATGATGTCAGGGGATGACGCCATCATATCACATCGTATCTTGATCGGAGATGGGCTGACCTCGGAATAAGTGAAACACGACATGAGCTGCAGAAACCTTCAGGTTAAGGGGGGGGAGGGGGATGCAATAATTTTTGCAATCGAACGAGAACAAGATGGCTTTCGCTTTGTTGTCAATTCGGGCAATCGCTTTAGGGACCGTGTGACATTTCATGCTTAAATACTTATTAATGCGCGCAGAAAGTTTCAGTCGCCCTTTTTTATATGCTAAAACTTCAGCGTGCGTTCTTGCTTTATAGCCTTCACAATATATATTAGTGAAATCGTTCAATGCGTAACACAAGCAATTCTTTGTTAGCTTCATGAACACAAATCAATTTTCGCTGCCTAATCTTTGCAGTTCATCGTTGACCGACTTCCAGTACCCGGTACATCAAAAGATCTTCAGCCCATCGGATTCCTGTTTCCTGTCTTTCATTAAGCCGGCTTCGCATACTTCACTGCAAGGGCTCTTACAGTGCAATACGTGTCCTCATAATGCCCCAACTGCATCGAAAACCGTAGTCGCAGCACTTCCAGGCCACGCGTAGTCGCCCTTGTTGACGCCTTGCATCGCTGAGAGGCCGCCCTTCCTTTTTGAAGCACTGACGAATTTACAAAGGCATGGTAAAGCAGTCTAATTTATGCGATTAAAAGAAAGGTGCGTCATCAACCTGTTTTATTCAAAACAGCTAAGAACCCATAAACCGCTGACGAAAGTAGTATATACGGTGTTTTTTCTTTTTATTTTGTTTTTGACAATACAATTTTTTTTATAAAAACGCCATGACCGTCAGGCCCCGGTCGTCTGTGCGAATGAACTCCACGCCAAGGCGGAAATACTTGCTTCACCTGAAGTTAAATTCACATGAATAGTTAACAAAAATTCGTTAACATTTTTACTATTAACTCTAAGGCTGTTGCCTTATATAGAGCGGACATGACAATTTATGACATCCGCACTTTTTTTTAAAATCGCGACAGTCGCATGTAATTTGAGATAATAGTCACCGAAATTTAAGGCCCGCATCTAGGCGAAACCGAATATGAGCGCACCAGGCGCGCAGGAAATCCATGATCCCTGTCAGGTCAGACCGAAAGCTCACGGAACCTTTTTTGAAAAAAGTCGCGTCGCAGCACAACATGGTTAGGAAAAATGGCAAGTCATCCCAAATACCCAAATGGACCTCTTAATCTTTGCGTTTCGTGTGTAGTGCTTACATGTTTCTTCCGCGCTGTGCCCCAAAAAAAACGGCAATTTGCACTTTTTCTTTCACTGTACAGATTAAACTTAGGCTAAGAGTTCGAGTTTAACAAAGGCACGGATAAGCAGTACGCAACAAACGCAAGTGATAAACAGTCCAATCGGGTTGTTACGACGGCTTGCTGTTTTTCATGACCATGTTCTGCTGCGACGAGCCTTTTTTTTTTTTTCAAAAAATTGCCACGCATGCTTCCGGTCTGACGTGACAGGGATGACGGATTTCCTGCGCGCCCCGTGCTCTCACTTTCAGTTTCGCTTAGATCATAATCTCAAGCTTCATGCGTTCTTCGTGATTTTTAAAAAAAAAGGGCACGTCATAGATTGTCGCTTCTTACAACTATGCCATGTTAACAACGGCCCTATAGTTCTTAGTAATTATTAACGAATTTTTGGGAATTACTCACATGAATGTAAGTTTAGGTGTGGCAAAGTTTTTCCGCCTTGGCGTAGAATTCAGTTGCGGTGACGAGAGGGGCCCGACTATCGTATAGCATTTTTATCGAAACTTTGTATTGTCTAAAAAAACACCGTGTATTTTACTAACCTGTCTACTAAAACATGTTCAACAATTTTCCGTTGCGGATATAGTTTGAAATATGAGCCCAATACCTAAATAACATACTTAGTGGATGGGTATAGGACATAGTGGGCCGGAAAGCAAGGAATTGGCAATGTTGGGGGCCGGGCATACGCAGTAAGAAGTAGAAAATCTTCGCTATAACTGAGCAATTTACTCACACACAGAAACTTCGAACGAGGACCAGCTAGGGTAACAAATTTTCCAGGCCAAACTAAAGTCTCCGAATTAACGGCACAAATGTCCGTTGCATTATGCGGGCTCCCTGAGATCAATGGAAAAGTGTCTACAGTTAGAGTCTCATTCCTTGAAGTCGAATATTTTCAAAGCGCAAAGTGAGAAGAGGGGAGATGACGCGTTCTTCGTGAAAAACTCGTCATCAATTAGGTAATTTTTATCCTGATGAAACAGCCAACTCAACCGTTAAATCGATAAAGAATTCAGAACACGCTACGTTTCTGTCAGTTCCCGCTATACAAGTGCGTCTCTTTGATAAAATAAATTGCCGCACACCTACCAATGAATTATCGAAGTTTAGTAGATGTAGAACGCGTTCGAAAGTGATAGCGCCACAACTGAAACGAAGATAAATCCAAGCCTTCTCCTGAAGCATGCGCAATAAAATTTAAATATTGCCAGAGAAAAGTGAGACTTAATCTCTATTTATTTCAGCTTACCCGCCGTATCAGCTTCGAGCATGCCTAGCTTCAGCTTAGCAATTCAGTTCCGTTTTTTCACGAAGCTTTACTTGAATCTCCTCTGTCAATATGATTTCGAGCATGCCTAGCTTCAGCTTAGTAATTCAGTTCCGTTGTTTCACGAAGCTTTACTTGAATCTCCTCTGTCAATATGATTTCTCGGCATGCAATCGGCTTGTGAAAAACAAATCGTTTAGTTAATTAGCTGTAGTATATCATTCCACTTATGAGTAACGAAAAGAGAGCAAATATTTGTTGCGCGAACACTGAATTATGACGCGTATTGGCGGTTATAGTGATTAATTTCTGAGGCACCCTGAACGCATTAGAAGTGAGGCCCTTGGCGCAGGTTGAACGTTGGCCATGAACATGCACATATGTCGCAACTCTCACTTATGAATCGACTCACCCAGAGTCACTGACTCAGATCAGGCTGTGAGTCTGTGTCTGAGTGAGTCCGTGTAAGTAATATTTTGAATGAGTTTGAGTCCAACTGAGGAAAATTTTTGGTGCGTGTGAGTCCGAGTGAGCCCTGAGCGCAAAACGTTTTGCTTGAGTGAGTTCCACCTTTTATTGGCCGACCTATCACTCAAATACATTTGAGTGATTACAATACCTATAAATGGCTTATTTGGAACTTGATAATTCGGCGTAAGCCTAGAGTAAGCTGCCAAACGCTCATCTATTTGATCTCATGTGAATTTCGCGAGCATAAAGGCGCAGTTAACTACAGCGAAAATGAAAGACGCGACATCCTGGGGCTACTGTAAACTCGCAATACTCCATAGAACTTGCAAACCAACAATTGTCCCTCTGATAACATTTACTATTGCCCTACGCTTGAAATCAGAGGCTGTTGCGGTCCACCGCGGTGGTATAGCGGTTGCGTTGCTCGGCTGCTGACCCTAAGGTAGCGGGTTTAATCCCGGCCGCAGCATTCGCACGTCGATTGGAGGCGAACTGCTCTATGCCCATGTACTGCGCGATGTGAGTGCCTTTTAAAGAAGACTAGATCGTAGAAATTTCCCGGAGCCCTTGACTACGGCGGCCCTCATAATCATATCGTGGTTTTGCGATGTTAAATACCAGATATTATTGCGATAGCAATTATATGGACACTCTCGGCTGATTTTCGCCGTCGCCATCATGTTCCGGATATGTATATGTATGTATATATATAAGAAAGGCATCAAGAAAAATATCAGTAGAAAAAAATTTTAAACTACCTCACCGGGGATTCGAACCAGTGACCCCTCGCTCCTCAGCCTGCTGCGCTAGCCAACACAGCCACACGCCATGCTAGTGCCTGCGATATAACGGCGAGCTATTCATATGCATAATTTGCCGCTCGCGGTACGCAGATCTCGGAACAGCTTGAGCGTGTTTTCTATCACGCAACGCTTTTACAGTTTCTTTCAAATTGAAAACTGCCCTTGAGATACGCACGAAAAAGGGGCTCCCTTCTTACCACTCATGATGTAGAAGGAAAAAAAAGAACACCGGGCACACTTGGCGTCAGACGCCACCGCGTGGCAGGAGACGCAGAGGGGTCCTTCCACATGCTTTAGCAGAACAGACTGTCGGGCTAGTTGGCTGTCCATGATCACAGAAATAACGAGCGCGAATTTGAATTTCTGCAAGGCACCTATTGACATGCGCAGAGGTGATTTCCACCTTGTTATTACACAGGTGCTATCGTATGTTCGTTTTGTGTAATTTTTGCTGTTTTGTTTGGCTCTGCTTGCAATGCAATGTCACGCATGCGCAACACAAAGAATGCGTCTATTTTAACTCGGTGGGTGTGTTGACAATAAACAGTTGTTAGTAGCGCCTGTCCCGTGTCTGGTCTTCTCTTTGTGTGCTCGTCATTTTTAGCGCTCGTTATTTCTGTGATCATTCAACATGCCGCAGTTTAAAAGAAAAAGAAGTATCAGACAGCGTCGAAAAGTCATATAATGATATACTCAATCCTTAGACAATCCCCCTGAGTGGGTATGAGCCATGCCAGAGGCAACAACAACAGCGTCGGCTTCTGCATTGTGGACACTCGCAGCGCATTGCTCAAATACAAACACGTAACAAATGCGCCAGTTGTCAGTTCACGCTTGTCCTGTGTATACCTATGCGTCCTTTTCGAGCGTCTTTCTTTGTGCTGCGGCGGCGCGTTGCAAGTATCGAGCTGCTTGTCGTTCTTCGTGTTACAAACTGATTTCTTGCTATCGCATTCATTGCTTCGCCCTAGTGGCGAAACTGTGACTTTTTATATTCTTAGATGTTGTTGCATGGTGAGAAGCAAGTCAAAAGTGAGCGGGTGTATTCGCATTGGGTTGCGAAGTAAAAAATCACAAATCAGGTGGTGTACGAAAACATGCTTTTGGTTTTACTACAAATGGGGAGAACAGCTTGTTTGTTTTAAAGAAACACTTAGAATTATGGAGATATATATATGGAAGTGGTCTGCTAAAATACACTCATTAGTGCGCCTATAAAGCGTGCACTCGGAATGAAGAATAAGACGAAGAAAGTTTCCAACATTGAGTGACGTGTGAACATTGAGAAATGTGAACAGGCAAGCTGAAGTGAATAATAAAAAAAACCAGAGAACAACAGACGGGGCATAAAACTCGTATCATGAAAACCAAAAATAGTCGCAAAAGCTTTACAAAAGCGACGAAAAAAAAACAGAAGAGGAAGTCTATGAGATAACGCAAGAGGCAGGATTTCGACATTTGACACTCGAGCTGACTGTTTGAGAGCAAAAAACATATCAGCGAAAATATTCTATATGGGTTAACATGTTTCTCCTGCAACACAAGTAAAGAAGCTACTGCGCACGTCGTGACGAAGTGCCATCATGTTTACGAAACATGGCGATTGGAAGGCGTCTCCCTATTAGAAACCCTAGATGTGAAAGTGGATTGTACTGATGAGTGGTCACTGCAAACTATAGTACCCACTTAGAGCATTCTTCGAAAGAAGGCTCAGATGATGTGTTTAGATCAAGAGTAATACAGGCAAAGACAACTGTGCAATGTGAAGTTCAAGGCTTCTTTAAACAAAGATCAACATAAAAGGATAACGAGCAACCTAGATTACAATAGGTTAAGTAGCACCTTATTATAATCAATACGCTAGGGTGGCTGTGCTTCTCCTCGTCCAGTATCACTTACATGCGGATGTACAGTGATAGTGTACTGCACAGTGCGAATATACAGCGCTACTGTACTGTACATGCCAATAATGATTATAATAAGCTTTCACCAGAAAACCGCACCAATCTATGTTTAAAGGGAGTTCATGCTTTCCGCCAAATTGCTGCTGCAACTGCGTTCATCATTGCGAAACTCATTATGCGAGGTGAGATCTGCTTCTTCTGCATGGCAGTAAGGTCAGGTAAGACGGAACTGCAGTCCGACCGCGTGTTAACAGAAGAATCGCAAGACATACATTTCCTATATAGGCAAATTGGCAGCTTCCGTAAATAAATAACGTCACACTCATCAGATTGTTGGTGTCACAAAGTGCGTTGACAAGGTGGCAAGTAAAACACGATAATTCATTGACCTTTCTAAGGTGCATGAAGTGCCCTCGGTTACGCACTCGCAAAACGCTGAGTAGATATACATGTTCACTCGTATCACTTATTTAACGTTTCCAATGATAAAAATCATCATTTCTGAGCCTTGTAGCTTTCAAAGTGTGAAAGTCCCCAGGAAGTTGTCACCAGTTTTAATACTTCCGTAACCGAGATTAGTCCCAAATTAGAATGGAGTTTTTTTGCCCTTTACCCCAAGCCCAACCTATTATAGATTGACATTAAAATAAACTGTGCTGGTTATAAAAACAACTTCCGTAAACTTTCGCGCTAAAGCTTTATAATGTTGCTTTGTATTCGGGTATAATGTTTCTTTAGCTCTTAGAATAATCCGCCACATACCATCACGGTGTCATTCCTTTCTTATTTTGATTTGCTACTTGTGTTTTAAATGCAAAGCATTTCTTTGCGTACTGCAGGCACCTTTAGCGTCTCTATCTATCTATCTATCTATCTATCTATCTATCTATCTATCTATCTATCTATCTGTCTATCTATCTATCTATCTATCTATCTATCTATCTATCTATCTATCTATCTATCTATCTATCTATCTATCTATCTATCTATCTATCTATCTATCGACCTACGTCTCAGTGTTCTCGTGATCACCCTCTTAACATGGGGTAAGCCAAAATTAGTATGGGAGGGTAACATGGTTTGACGAATAGCAGTCGCTGGTCATGACATGGATAAGACAATTATGTCGCCTATGTCGTGAAACCCTTCCCGCCAGACACGTGGGGCACATACCCGTATACCACGGGCTGGTATGTGCCACAGGTATGCGGGTATGAGCCACAAGTGACTGACAGTTTGCTTCTACCCAGGAACGGCGAGAACACATTGGTAATTTTAATGCGAGAGCGTTAAGGATAGCTGACATCGGCAGCGTTGACCTGACGAATGCAAAGAGTATATGAACTTGGGAAGCGTGCGAACTTGAGCTTGTTGGTACCCATACATCGTAAAAACAGCGCGAAAACAAGGACGAGACAGAAACAGCGCTAGTCCTGTAAATAGAGCAGCGCGGGAAGAATTGCGAGGCATGCGAAAAAGCTTGTTGCTAATACGAGTATTCATAATGACGATGATTCTTATTATGATCAAATGTAACTAAATTGTGTGAGGCCTGTGTTCACGCTGAACTCATGTTTATTGAATCTGTCCTGCTGGTACACTGGCAAATTCTAAATTCTAAGTTCTAAACTCCCCTTCTTGCAGTAGGTATTAGTGGCTGACGTTTTAGAAGATTCCCCAACAAAAGTGTGTTCGGCGAAAGCGTGTGGCATTCCACTGACTATGCCATGTATTTTATCTTTTACACTCTCATAGGGATAACACACAAACCGAATGTGTGCGTGTTTTCTTTTTTAATTTTTTTACCACGAATCGCAGCGAGACGCGAGACTAATCTTCCTCCGTTCGCATATGTTAGAATTTTCTCGCGCTTTGCGCATCGCGCAAACGCCATCCGCGTTCCAACGCTTAAATTGACGGACCCTTTGTAAATTCGAAAGTGTATTCCGTGAACGCCTGTGTCCATTGAGACGGCGTCTGTCAGAATGATTGCAAACGCTGGGCACAGCGACGCTACGCAAGAAAAGTGCGAGCGCTGTAGAGTCCGACGCGACCGGCGTCCGTTTGTGCATCCCGGCGGCCATCTGGCTCCGGGCCAGAGCTCGGATGTACGGACGGACGGACGGACGGACAGACGCACGGGCAGACGGACAGACGGACAGACAGACGCACGGGCAGACGGACGGACAGACGGACGGACGGACAGACAGACAGACAGACAGACAGACCGACGGACGGACGGACGGACAAACGGACGGACGGGCGGACGGACGGACAGACGGACGGACACACGGGCGGTCGGACGGACGGACAGACGGACGGACGGACAGGTGGACGGACGGACAGACAGACCGACGGACGGACGGATGAACGGACGGGCGGACAGACGGACGGACGGATGGACGGGCGGACGGACAGACGGACGGACGGACGGACAGGCGGACGGACGGACGGACGGACGGACGGGCGGACGGACAGACAGACGGACGGACACCGGACGGACGCCGGACGGACACCGGACAGACGTGAGCATGAGACATTAAAGGCTTTCGCCTTAAAAAGCGAACATGCAAGTTATTACAACTGGCGCCATTTGGAGCACAGGTGGCACTGCTTAATCTGGTCAGATTCAATAACTGCGATATATTTAATACCAGCTCACCTGTCCACACAAGTCATGTTTACTTTGACGAATACTTTTTGCAAACATTCTCGTGTCTTTCGTAGCGGCCATTAGTATTCGTTTTTTTTTTTTTTTGTTTTTTACATTTCACAAGTGTTCACTCAATCGAAGAGGGCTGAATAAAAAGAAGTGATTGGATTATACATAAGCAAGGTGTGCGTTCGGGCAGGTTGGTATTCTATTACAAATGTGACAGCAGTATACGTTATTGAAACAGACAGACACACCCATAAAGATGAGCGTTGACTAACAATTCACATTTTATTGTGAAGAACAGCATATATGACGAAACACTATGATCAGAGTAACAAGGACGGATGAATGAAGACAAACAGGATTAGCTGTCTGTCTAAATCTTCATGATGCCCGATGAACAAGAAATATCCTTAAGTGAGGTTTGACGCCCGCCATCGTCGTTCTCTCTAGCTGTTGTTCTCACAGGTACTGCAGTCACGTTTGTAATGGATTATACGAAGCAAGCCATCTATCTGGGCGTGGTATTAAGGCAGCAAAAACAGCTGAGCGTTGTAGGCGCTCGTGAATTATTTAAACGTGTGCAACTTTTCGTATTAAACAGAAGCCTTATATTAGCTGGATCATTTATGCTTGGCGTAAAAATTCGTGAAATTTACGTGGTTATATTTATTTAACAATTTAGTGTGCAGTATTTGCTCTGGCGTCGACATGTATAACACCATTGATACGGCACTTATACCGCACCGATAAACACATGCAATACTACTACAGTTGTATCGTATTCAGATGAAACGAAACATAATTTTGCTTAAGTCAGAGGAATTTGTTCACCAGGCAAAGTGGTAGCTAGCTCTGCAGACTCATGCTGACCGAGACATCACGAGTGTCTGATTCATGACACATGCTCACGCAAGCACGCAGCGCAGCACGTGTTTCGCTATCGCAATGACACGTCACTGTCTACCGCGGAAGTGATTGCGCGGGCGTGCACCACCTGCACCTTCAGATATGGCCTTGGTTGATCTAGAAGCCATGAGCCGAATAGCCTATCGCATTTCCTGATTGCTGGAACCTCACGGTCATTGGCTGGTTATCACGGTGACGAATATTCTGAATCATCTTTTATGTGTTTTCACTTGATTTTCATCGCAATCGCACCATGTGATCTACTCGAGGCTGAGCATAAAAGAGCGCTGAAAAGACGGCGCTTCAGGTGCCTTTACTTGATTCGCTATTGAGGTGAGTATCACACCAGGCACCTGCGCAGAATTTTGATGTTATTGCTTGTTTCCGTAGCATGTGAGTTTACGGATGTTCATAATTATGAAATGCTCGAAAACTAAGAAAAAGTTCTTCCTTTTTAGAACTGTTGTTTTTACAACTGTTGCTAATGCTCCATTTTAGCGAAATCGATCAGTGCCTTGGGGATCTCAAAGTACAGTACTGAAAAGTTATTCCCCCCAAATAATGCTACGAGGTGAAGGTTTGAATACAAACGCTCCTCGGTCTAAGCATGGAGACATTCGTGTAGTTCAATGAACGTCGCGACAGTTTTTTTTCTTCATCCATTTCATATCATCAGGTACACGAAACTAACCCCCATTTCCAGTTTCCACAGTAATTAATGTCACAGCGCCCTCCTCAGTCAACCACCACATCAAAGTTCAAATAGTCTTATTGAGGAGGAGGAGGAATAAACGTTTATTGCACGAAACGGTATCGCGGTGCAAACCCCGCGTCTACCCTAGGTGGGAGGTCTCCTCATTCCAGGAACCCTCTGGCTTTCGCTGCCTCCTTGGCCCTGGCGACGAGACGTCGTTGTTCGTCCAGGTCCTCCGAGGCGAGCTTGGCCTCCCACGTTTCGATGAGGTGTTCGTTTGCTTGATCGGCGTCACAGGAGCTCCGATTTTTTTCACCCGTCCGCTTGTCCCCTCCTAGCTCCAACTGCATGTGTGTTTTTACCGCTCATTTTGCACCGAACGCATATCTACACTCAAATTGGCATGTTTACTGAAAAAACGCTTGACCACATAATCACGACTAAAGTAACACATATTCTCGCCTTTCTGCAAATTGTTCTTAACATTCAAAGAATTCGTTCTACTGTTATGCGAAATATGCTCACTTTTTAAGGAGAGACACAATAAGATGGCATCGATAACGTTTCTGGCAGGTTCCATCGATCCAGAAAATGAGACCCCTGCTTCTCCTTGTCGCACTCGCTTTGTTGGTGGTCCTGCCATCAGGTAAGCCACGGCTTTCGGTTAGCAGCGTGCTAATAAGGCGGCTTGGTCAGTTCTAGCTTTTATGCTATAATACATGCTTTAGTACAGCTTTTATTTTATTTACACAACCACTTTGAAGGTATTGGTGTAGTATTTATAGGGATTGCATTGCGTAAAGGCTATTTAGCGCTGATCAACAAGGATGGCTAACCAGCAGTAAATAAGTACTGCGCCACGATTGCCGCGCCAGAACCTCGCCCTATTTAAATATGATACTGTATCAATGCCGAACGCGATTTTGGAGGCTAGTGCTTTAATGATGATTTAGGCGCCTAAGGGCGGAACATTTAGGGTGCATTTCCTATTTGCTGAAGGTTTTGCCGATGAAAATGAAATTGAACAACTACCACTTGAAGTAGAATTTTCTTGACATAGCACAACTAAGTGTTGATATGAGTCTTGTAAACTGAAATTTGAATTAAAAGTTTGATGCAATAGCGTATATGGTCACGCCGATATATTTAATGTTATTATTTTTCTACTCTCACATTGTTTCGGCTCGCACGTGAACTCAACAATTTCGCTAAAAGGAAGGAGGAAAATGAATGTGAGTTATCCTTCGAAGTTAAGTTAGCCGCGGCTAGCAGTTTTTCGCAGGACTTATATGACTCAAGCATTGCAGAGATCTGAGGTATTCCGCAGCGATAACCTTTCTACTATATTTTCCTTTTGTTCTCAGTCGGTTGTCATCTAGACTTTGATAAACGTTCGGGCCTCTTATCAGTTTTTGCTATATTTTAGGCGAAGCTTCGGAACAGCCACAGAATTGCAGTCATCCCGGAGGCTTGCGAAAAGTGCTTGGAGAGTGGCGACGAGGATTTCAAAGAAATCAGGGACCGAATTATCAAGCAGGCTCAACCGAAGAGAAGAGCGCCAGTACCGAAAATGATGTGACTGATGTCACAGGCAGCGGGAACAAAGAGAGCTTCGACGCCAAGGAGCCCGTCTTTAGCCAAGGAGAAGAAATAGGCACTACTAAAGAGCGCGCTAATGGAAGTCAGGCAGACAAACGTCCTGAATTCGCGTAGCTCTTCGACTAAACGTACCGCGCATACTACAGGTACGCTTATTAGTCTGTAAAATGATGCATTTGTAGCCTTATTATGCCGATTAAGTCAGTGGCGTAGTAAGATATGCCAAACACTGAAGGAAATAAATGAGCCGCATACAAGATAAGCTTCCCTTTCATTTCCATTGTTATCACCTGTATACTGCGCAAAAACATTCCTATACTTGCTGAAAAAAACATGTTTAAATAAGTTGTTTTCAATAAATTTTTGAGACGGTTAGGTTTGCGATCCCTCAATAGCAACTGCCTCACCGAACCGAGGGTGACAACATCGTTGAAGAACCAAATTGTGCACATCGTTAAGGGCAAAATAAAAAAACGAAAGCTAAAGAGAGAAAAAGCTCGTCTGCTTAAATTTATTAGCGTTGAATGTAGAAGATATTGACTTATCTACGAAAGCCTTTCCCATGAACAGTGACGTTTTTTTGATTCATAGAATGGCTAAATTTATTTCAAATATTGTTTCAACTTAAGTTAAGTATTGTTTGCGCCATGTTTTTATTTTGTATGTCCCACTGAATGCATACAAAAGCTTGACGGCGTCTCATATGGGAAATGAATCGAGACGTTAGAGAACTGGACAGCATATAACTACAACATGGAGCTTTTGTGCTTAAATATGGAGTCAATGCAGGGAACTGCAGGTGCGACGGAGTTCTACAAGATGGTGCCCTTGTGGCGGCGATGCTGCTTTGTGAAGCTGCATAGTAATAATTACTTTAGTTGTAGTTTTATGATATAATATGTCAAGTTTTTCATTCGATTGACACTGAACATCTGGAAACGTCGTTGGGACTATCTTTAGGATTTTTAATTGAACAAAGCATGATATTAGTTCGCCACACACGATGCATCAGTTTTTTAGGGGCAAAGCTCCGTAAGGTCGAGGCTTGTCCGTCTATCTCCCGGTGTAGCCCGGTGTAGTCACGCTAGTGCGATGACGATGACGCTGCTATCACGGCACAGCACATGCAAGGTAATCATTATACGCCATGACGATGGCGCTGATGACGATGAAGAATAAGCGCGTCCAGACCACATATTCTGTTTCTGCTATAAAGGAAAACGATCGTGACCGCATTCTCGCCCGCGGAAGGCAAAACGGCAACATTTACGTGCGCGAGTGGACAATGTCACGGGTGATTTACGGTAAGAACGATCCCCAGTGCTTCACCCACTCATCATGATTCACTTCGTGCATATGCCAGATTTTTTAACACGAAAGTGTTTTATGCCGGGGTCTACCAAGATTTGAGTGACGTAGTTCCGTCACGGAAATGACGTCAAAAAAATACACATGATCAGAAGACAAAGAAAAAAGTTCGGTCAACGGGAGTCGAACCTACGACCTCTAGGTCCGCGACAAGAGATGCCGGGCACGCTATCCACTGCGCCATGGTCACATACTTTGCAGGCTTTAAAAACAAGCCTTTTATATCTACCACTGTCCTCTCACAGTGCTCTTGCTAAAGATAAGTAATGCATTATGACTAGGGGTGTGCGAATAGTGAAATTTGATCTCGAATAGAATTCGAATCGAATAGTGCCGAATAGTGGCCAAAAATATCGAATTCGAATCGAATATCGAATAGTAGCATTTTCGGGGAGGCGAAAATGCTCGAGGGCCGTGTGCTACATTTAGGTGTACGTTAAAGCACCCGAGCTCGTAAAAATTTCCGAAGCCCTCCACTACAGCGTCTCTCATAATGATATTGTGGTTGTGGTTCTGGGACGTTAAACTCCATCAATTATTATTGATATCGAACAGTATTTTTATATGAAACGTGTACCACCAGTTATGGCAAAACAAAGGAAAGATAACGGCGCTAAGGCGTGCTGACAACTTTATTACGCACTTGTCCGGTTTCTTTTTTTTCTTCAGCTTTTGTGGGTGCGCAAGCATGTTAATAGAAGAGTTCCCATTCGAGTCATCAGCGCCAATCCTAACATCCTAAAGGCTAACAGAGGCGATAGGGTAAATAGTTTTTTTCCCCTTTTTCCCTGTGGTCGCGCAATACGGCTCATCCGCCAACGGTAATGTTGCGCTTCATCGCAGTGGGTGCTCTGGGTCCGAAAATCTTCCGGCGTCCATACACAGCTGCGTTTTAGCTGCGCGCAGGAACGATCGGAGCTTGAGAACGAGTGATGCGGCGCGGCAGTGGCGACTGCAAAGCGTGAACAAATTTTCACAAGTGAAGCCGATCAGTATCGCGGGCCAAAGTCGGGACGTTTTACGCAACCCAACTACACGACCAGCATGCCTGTGCTGGGTTGTTGGGTAGCGTACGCGACCCAACTAAGCTCGCATGTCCGTGCCTTCGTTTCGGAAGTGATGTGGAGGGTTTGACAGTTCTCCCGTGAGTTATTTTACGTGCGGAAACGGCATAATCCCCATGCACTCGCTTTTGAACACGGATGTAGGTGGAAGTGTTAACAAAATGCCTACTCTAACGATGTTAGCGTTTGTTTTAGCCATCCAACCTAACCAAGTTTCACTTTGGCCTTTGTCGCGTTTTAGATATTCACCCAGTCGGATTATTCGAAACTTCGAATACCAGCTATTCGAAAGTCGAATCGAATTATTCGATTAAGTACCATTTGATTCGAATTCGAAACTCGAATATTCGCACACCCCTAATTATGACCATGAAATGCACGATTAGTTTCTTCAAAGCGTTGTTTCTCCGCCTCCGTCCTATTGGGCGTGTTTCGAACAGTAAACGTGCAATTTCGCCGACGCGTTAACACACTGCCAGGTGGCGACCTGGCAGTGTGTTAACGCCCAAGGCGACTTTACCCCCTTGCATCCACACTCATAGCATCCGTCCACACCAAAAATAGCTGTGCAACGCGCGAGTGCGTCGCGTGGCCGTAACGCACTATACCGTAACTCCGCGTCCCCTAGCCATGTTCCTAGCTCGCCCGGCGAAAAACCGCAGCCGGCCAACGGGGAAGACACGACGCGCGTTGCGTTTCCCTCTGGTCTTACAGCGTTGTTCAATAACTCTAACAAGCCGCGAGTAGGCGACCTTAGCCCAAGTTCGGCGCCCAATCAGTGACGCTGTTCTGCCTGTCACACCGCTTTCAGTGACTCCACTCTCACCGTACAGCTACCACAAGCATCTACGACCGCAAGGGTTTCTTTAATCATTCAACATGGACGTTAGTCGTCGGGATACAGATGTACCATCAAGCGTCAACGTGGTTGCATCCACGTTAAAGCGTGCTATAACTCTCAAAACACCAAGAGAGATTCTTCAAGCTCTCTTATATCAATGTGCAGTAAGCATTCGACTACTTTTGTAAGGACACGTTGCACTTTCGTGCTATACCGATCCCTATGACAGAGGGATCAACCATGTTTTTTTATACAATCTAAGAAAAAAGGTTTTTTTTACTTTTTTTGACAGTTTTAGCTTGCCACGTGTATGATTCTCTTTAAAGAGACACGTCAACTCTCTTTGGGGGTCATTACATTCTCTTCGCAGAGTCGTGTGACCCACACGAGAGTTAACATGCCTCTTTAGAGAGAGTCATATACGTGTTAAGTCAGGACTACCCGAAAGGTGTCACAAGTACTATTGTTTTCTTAGAGTGTACAATCCAAGCATAAACTTTATGCGCATTTGGCATTGTGCAGGCCATCTGAAATATCTGCAATTTGCGATAAGTCACTCAATAGAAAAAAACAGCAGCTAGAAACGTCGACTTCCGCTGGAAATTGATTCAACCACTTTTAGGTATGCTTCGAAACAGCCCTGTCATTGTGACGCAAATTAAAATATAGAAGACATGGTGCCAGTAAAGGAGCAAGTCTTAGTCGAAAATGGAGCGAAGTTTCGGGAAATCAACCACATGCCCCAAAAAGCAGTCGAGCCTTAGTTCATAAAACTAGCAGCAAAATTTCGCCTAAAAAAGTGTATGGTCCTGACGTTGCCCCCCCCCCCCCCCCCCAAAAAAAAAGAGAAACAAGCAACGGTGTTCACTGAGAATATTCACAAGATGGCATACATTTCAAGAGAGAGAGAGCGAAATTTATTAAAAGGCCGAGAGGTCGGCCTGAGCTTGTGCGTTCTGGCCTGCTACTCAGCACAGGGGAAAAGGGAAGAAAAGGGTGCTGATGATGATGGGTACAGGAAGAGGTGATGCGTATGTACATTGACCACGTCACACCTAGTCGTCTTCTTAAAGTCTACTGTCAAGTCCAGTATTTTTCATAAAATCTATAAGTGCCCTTGTAGCAGTCCTTGATGCTGTCTGGTCGGACATTGCGGACAATATGTTAGTTTCACTTAGTGTGTTAACACCGAAGCCGGCCAACGTTGAAACCAGCATCTTCCGTTGGGACACGTAAAGAGGGCAGTTGCACAATAAATGTGTTAGAGTCTCAACCACTGGACAGCGCTCACAGTTCGGGCTGTCAACACGGCCGATAAGGTGCGCGTAGCGTCGGGTGAAGGCGACGCCTAGTCAAATCCGGTGCAGCAGACTGGCGTGGTGTCGCTTTATTTTATCCGGCAGTCGAAAAGTCATGTTAGGGTCTGTTTCCCGCAGACGCCTATGCCGATTGTCCGGTTGAGACCAGTAAGTTGTTGTGAACTCTCGCATAAGTGATCTCAACAAGAAGTTCACGTCACTGCGAGAGTACGGAATATTTACGAGAATGGCGTTGTTATCCAAAGCGGTTTTTGCTGCAGCATCAGCGAGCACGTTGCCTGCCAAGTCACAGTGTCCAGGTACCCATTGGAAGATGACCGAGTGACCATTCCGTTGCGTGATATCGAATGCCTGTATAATTTCGGAAGCCAGTACGTAATATTGTCCTCGTCTTGAGCATGAATTGAGAGCTTGCAATGCGGATTTTGCATCAGAAAGTATAGTCCACTTGCGTGGTGCTTGGTGCGATACAAAGCGAACAGCTTCCCGTATAGCAACCAATTCTGCAGCTGTTGATGATGAGTTATGATCTAATCAGTACTGCCGGGAGATATCCAGGTGATGGACCACAAAAGCGGCGGTTGAAACGCAAGGAGTCACAGATCCATCAGTGTATACATGTATAGAGTCGTTGTATGTCTGAGTCAAGTATACCAGGGTGAGTTGCTTTAGGCCAGCACAAGGAACCCGTGATTTCTTTGGGATCCCGGGTATTTGAAGGCACACCAGTGGTTTTCTCAGTGTCCAAAGTGGCACTTCAGGTATCTCGGTTGGTGCAAAACCTAGAGGAATGGTACTTCTGTGAGTATGCAAAAAGTTCTGTGCTACAAATACATGTCAAAAATTTCTGTAGCACAGAACTTTTTGACATGTATTCCATCGTGTGCAACTTGAAATGTATGCAACTAGTCAGGCCTCCTATATTAAAATGCTCTCTACTAACTTCGGCATTCATATTTCTGATAATTTACGGGGTATTACGAGCGAACATCGCGATATTTTTTGGTGATTCACGCGTATTCGGGGCTCTGGATTAACTCTGACCACCTG
Organism: Rhipicephalus appendiculatus; assembly: GCA_030522465.1. Lineage (NCBI taxonomy): Eukaryota > Metazoa > Arthropoda > Arachnida > Ixodida > Ixodidae > Rhipicephalus > Rhipicephalus appendiculatus. The sequence goes on along the minus strand of JALIZH010023978.1, from coordinate 5,427 downwards.
CTCTTCCTCGAAGAGCACCGGAATAAAAATACACATGTGCCCTTACATTTCGCTCCTATAGAAATGCACCGGCCCCGGCTGGGAACCTTATTCGCGTCCAGGTGTTTAGAAGTACCAAATATTGTCTGCTATGCTACCAAAGCGGCTTCACAGTAATTTAATTTAACGGTAACGTCTTGTTTGATCCTTCCGAAGCCACAAAGTATGACTGTCATAATATGAAAACTTCTGCTGTAGATAAAGGAGCTGTCGGTATGACGCATACATCGCTCACCCACAGTGGTATCGCATACACGTATACGCGTGGCTTTCTGTCACCTGGTCAGTCTTGCTTCATTACCTAAGACATGTAACGAACAGATAAACTGCTATCTGCTTTGACCTTCCTTTTTTATTGGGATAGGCAGGACAATCTTCTTCCAAGTCACCATATTATTTACATATAGTTCCACATCACAAAGAAATTCAATCTTCGCAGGTGCCAGGCGGCTCGCCGCACTTGAGTGGTTAACCAAAATACGTAACATATCAGTTTAACCATTAGGGACCGGTTTCTTTTTTGATGAGTCTTGTGAAAACAGATGTGACTGTTTATCGTGTCTGCATCTCGGTGCCCTGCGTTACGGGTTCACGAGGACGTTACATCATCCAAGTGGCATGCTGCACTACGCAGTCCGTATTTGAAAACACAGCTATGGACAGTTCAACAGGCCCACGACTTGGCGGAGAGGCTCGGCCTATCTGTCCCGACGTGGGAGCGGCCCGCTACGTGCTAGTACACGCCCCGACGGGCCTAAATAATTTTTTCCCATACCATCTCTATAGATCACACTGAAAATTTTATAGTGAACGAGCTGTTAGTTTACAAAAAATGACCCGTGAACATATGGTTACGCTAGGCCCTTAGGCTACAGCAAAAATGACACAAAGTGGCAAATTTTATTTCAGGCCTTGATACATGACGACAAATAATATTAGGGGATTGTTGAGCACGTGTCTTGAAATGGTATGAAGCAAGGAATGCACATGCTGACATCAGACTTAGTGCCCTATGTGGGCACCGTGCAGTTGCAGTGGTATCCACCGCACCTGCGCTGTATGCCGTTAGGCATAGTTGCAACGAAGTGGACTGTTTTGTAGTTCAAAATGTGGACCACAAGGCGCACTGTCATTAAGCATCGATGTTCTTCGACGGCCAGTTCCATTTAGCATGTTCACCCATCGTGTCAGGCAGATTTGAGAGATTTGCCTCGGGAATTCAAGTTCACTGACGTTCGATCATCTGCTGCGAATATGTACCGCACGTTGTTTATGGCTACGTCGCAAAGTAAATATCTCTCACTACCATTTCTTGCGACAAATTGCAATCCAGTAGGCGCCTACGTTTGCATTCATCTGGTCAGTGCCTCCCGTGAAGTAGTTATATTGGGTAACGGCATTAGGGTGAGGCACTTGGATTTTCTTCTTTGCATTTGCAGATAACTTCGCGTTAGGGCTTTTTATCTCCTACACCTGAGCATATATTCGGTGATCCATCGATATTTCTTCGTGCTCTTGTTCATCTTCATGACAGTCACATCCACCAATGCGAGTGCCGTCAGCAAGCATAGTTTTGGCACCTGCTCTAAGCTGCCTACTACGTATATTGTCTACGCTTTAGGTGCACAGAACTCCAGGTGGTCGATATTTCTGGAGCCCTCCACTGTGGCCAGGTGGTCGATATTTCTGGAGCCCTCCACTGTGGCGTCCCCCTTAATCATATCGTGGTTTTGGGGCTTGAAACCCTAGCAGTTAAAATATATTATATTACGTTTGTCTATGAGACAACCAGAATCCTCATCTGCGAAATCTACATCTGAGTAGGTGGTAACCTCCGATAGCTCAATGTAGATAGCCGACACATTTTTATCGTCCCCTTCGAGTATTCTGTCTATTTCATTTAAAGTAAACCGGGGCATACAATAAATTGACACATGAGTGTAGCGGAATCACCCTGCAAGGAGTGTAAAACGAATTAACGAGCCTAAAGGCCCAAAGTGATCATATGGCAACATGTAAATAACACGCCTGTTCGCGAGCAAGACATTAGTTAATCTATTTCAAATTTTCACCGCAGATCTCATAGTGGAGGTACTATACAATGGCATGTGCATCACGCTATTGCATCAAAATACTAGAAAGAAATCCGCTTACACGAAGGAGCATCGCATGCTCACGCGCCGAACTGTAGAACCAATATTTCGCGCCTGTTTTCGCAGCTCCTGAATAAACAGAAAGCTACTGCCACATGCAGTCTTTAAGGGGTACCCTAATCTATCGCAAGGCAACGAGTTTACATCTCTATAACTCCACTCTGCCAATTGTACCCTCCTTTAAAGGTCTTGGCGTTATTATTTCAGCAACATTTATCATGGAATGCTCACATGGAAATGGTTTCGGGTAAACTCTCTCAGGTGACTCGAGTACTATGCAAGTTACGTTTTTTCCTTCCAGAAAGTATTAAACTTCTTTGTATAAATCCCTCTTTCGTCCGCCGCGGTGGTATAGTGGTTAGGGTGCTCGGCTGCTGACCCGGAAGTCGCGGGTTCGATCCCGGCCGCGGCGGTCGCATTTCGATGGAGGCGAAATGGTAGAGGCCCGTGTACTGTGCGATGTCAGTGCACGTTAAAGAACACCAGATGGTCGAAATTTCCGGAGCCCTCCACTACGGCGTCTCTCATAATCATATCGTGGTTTTGGGACGTTAAACCCCAGATATTATTATTAAATCCCTCTTTCTATTACACATAAATTACTGTCATCTCGTCTGGGGTACTACAACACTTACTAACACCAATACCCTCCATAGTATGCAGAAGAAAATTCTGCGCTGTACTCTAAATGTCCCTTACCTAACGCCAACGAGTCTCCTTATCGAAAAACTTAATCTGCTACCAATGCGCAACATTAACTAAAATATATTAGTAAGAAGTCATAAGAACAGTATTAGAAAAGCAACGATACCCAACAACGTATTTCCAATGTAATGTCAAAACGTAAAACAACCAATACAAGGAGCTCCGAAATCTGGGAACTACCGAGATCTAGAACAAATTATTCCTCACACATGCTACGGTATAAACAACCATATCACAAAAACACGAAAAATATAATATAACACTTTATGATATTGTATGATAGAAAGAACATATCTTTTACTGCAAGTGCCTGTATGGTAGTGCTCATGATGCGGTGTATTTCTTGCATAAATATTCTGCTTCCTCTTTCTCTTTGTACTATGCCTATCAAGTTTCAAGTTTTATGTAGGTCCACTAGAATGAAATGTTATTTTCGTGTTCTAACATCCCCCCCCCCCAAAAAAAAAACGAAAAACAAACAAGAAAGTAAAAATTAAATCTTGTGTATATGTAGTACAAACTTTTCTATTCTCTTGTTCACCTTCTGTTTTTTTCTGTCTGTACTTTGATTGCTTTTGAGCTTTTCATCGTGTTTCGATGACAATTAGAATTTATAAGTCTGTATAATCACGTATTTTCAGAGTTCTGGGCATGGCGATCCTATATTTTCTATGTTTCAGCGTTAGACTGCTTTTCCCATTTGTTGTTTTGTCTCTGCCCCGAAAAATGGGGCCATGGACCACGTCAAGCCTTGATGGCTTTTTGTTCATGGCCCTCAACATTGTTTGTACAAATGTTGAAATAAAATTTCATTTGATTTGATATTGCCGTGGTTTTGGCGCGGTTTTCTAAAGCTTCATAAATTAGAAGGCTTCGTCGGGACATGCGTGACCATATGGTGACGCTGGTACCTAATGGGTGAAGACAACCTCGCGGCAACACGCTGCACTTAAGCGCGTCGGCCGCGAGGTTGTCGTAACCCATATATCGCGGCTTACTCATATAAATGCTTCATGTTGACGCACCGTTGCCTGTCCGCCTCCATAGAAGTCGTGCAGTCCACCGCGGTGGAGCAGTCGTTATGGTGATCGGCTGCTCACCTGAAGGTAGCGGGTTCGATCATGTTCGCGGCGGTCGTATTTCGATGGAGATGAAATGGTAGATACCCGTGTACTGTGCGATGTCAGTGCACGTTACAGAATACTGCCACGCGTATTTGTTGTTTCAATTTGGCTGTATTTGGTTCACGCCCACAAAGCCTGCCACCAATGCTCGGCGCAGACCGCACCTCGGTGTTCGAGAAGCTTCACGAATGAAGTAGATCATTTTGTTAGGATTGCGCGCAAGACGCGAACGCTCAAGCTTGTTCTAGAGCTTGCCCGAACACCAATGATAAAGCTAGAAAGTTCGACGCGTGATGTATAAAAGACGGCGCGTCCCAACGATGATCAGTCTATCGACGACCGACGCTCTGTCTGTCAATATCAGTTTACAGCGCGAATTGCTTGCTGTAATATGACTTTCCGTTTCCCGGCTATAAGTTCAGCCAAATAAAGTTTCACCTTGAAGAAGCCGACTGCTGCCCTCGTCCACGTCACGACCCCGTGGCATCTCGTGGAGGTGCTTACCGGTTCATGTGTCGAACGCACTCCTCCTGCCGTGAGGCAAGTCCACGTCGTGGAGAAGACATCGACGCCAACCACGACCAGCGAGTTAGCCGTAGGCAACAAGATCTACCACCAGATCAGTGATGTTCCGTCCTGGACAGAATTCCCTTTTCGAGGCCCGAAAATTCCCAATTTCCGGCATTTTTTCCCCGCATACATCGCCAAAAATCCCCGCATATTTCCCTGCACAAAAAAGTTTATATATATATATATATATATATATATATATATATATATATGGTGTTCGACGTGTTTCAGGCTCTTCCCATCGCTTTCTCTTCTTTCCTGCCCAACTCAAAGCATCGCCTGTGAGATCGGCTTTTAATACTACGAAGGAGCTACCTTGGAGCTCGCTTTAAGCGGTATGCGATGCGGAAGGAATGCTGTACATGCTCATGCACACGGCCACTGCATAAGAAGAAAAGTTTATTATTGTTGTTTTGTTTTTTTTTTTTTGTTACTCAGTGACGTGGCGTGCATTAATGTGCCTTGCAGACGCTCTGTATCTATATGCACCACATTTTGTACAAAAAGCACGTCAACTTTTCAATAATGGTGACCGTCACATGGTCACCGCAGCGTAATAAACTCTGCGGTGTTTAGCATTACGTATCTATGCATTTTCTAAATAAACACACACACTGCCGAATACGTACTATCGCGCTCAGTATGAGCTACATCACGCGAGCGCCTGGCCCAGCGCTCTGCAAGGCTGTGAAGTGGCGCCGATCGTGCCATATTTTCGAGTTATTGGGAGAGAGTGTGGCTATTCCTGTAAGTGCACATCACTCCCTATTGCTTGCTTTCACCCTGGCCCTCTTTTATTTGAAGGAACGTTTTGCCATTTATTTAGCTTTACTGAA
>JALIZH010023977.1:0-34038 GCA_030522465.1 Rhipicephalus appendiculatus | reverse complement strand
GGAGCTCGCAGGTAGATGCTCAGCGACGAAAACTAAAATGAAAATAAAATATTTTGTACGTGTTGTCTGACTCCGTGCGTGGAGAGCGTTGATACCCGCATACTCCAAGGGGAACGAAAAATGTCCCTTTTGCGATGATCCAAAATAATGTCAGTACTCCATTAAGGAGTTAATCAAGGGTGCCCCCCGCGGACCCCTTGCCAGCGCCCCACGCCTTCAGACAGAATAGCCTTGCGAGTTTGCTAAATAGTATTCGCATTATTTTATCGCCTACTACGTATAATAGCTCTTTGTTCAGGCAAGCTAGAGAGACGAGACTGGTCTCAAGTGTTTTGTGCGTGTGCGCGAGGCGCCCCATGCGCTCAAGATAAGTTGCAACATCACCGTGAAACGAAACCTTCATATTTCACAATAGGCATCCAGATTTTAGTCATTATGAAAATCAGTATCCATATGTCTTTCGATACCTGACGTCAAATACCCTTCTGAAATGACCCAAGCAGGAAAGGATTTCTTTATTCTTTCAAGAGGCAACGTGTGGTGGCATTTTAATTCAAACTCTCTGACCCCCCGCGGAATTCACTGTCCTCCCAGCGCTTGTGGGACAAACTTTCGTAACTGCGGCCCGCTAGTTGACGTTTGTTGAATGCCCCTTCCATATATCTTAATCCAGAGCGACCTGCGTGTCAACAATAGTTACTCCTTCGCGGTGACACGGCTAAAATGGCAATACAAGGCACTACGCCCCTCTTTTGCAGAATATTTCTTAGGGTACCACGCGCTGCACAGCCAAATACAGGACCGCCAAGGGTCCACAATGTTCACATCAACGTGTCCTTTCGACTGCAAAAAACAATTTTAGAAAAAAATTCAGGATGATTTCTGACGCAGCTAGCTCTTTTGGTCGGTGATACATCACAATACGAAAAAAAATTCGGGGGGGGGGGGGGCTGAAGCCCCATAAGCCCCCCCCTATGGCTACGCCCCTGGCGTGGCATGCAGGTCATGTCGCACATGACATGTCATGATTTCTGTATGACCACTTGTCATTTATGTTCGTTATATAGTCACGTCACTCCATCCCAAATTTGGTGTATGTCAAGCTAACGAAACGGCCGCGAGCGCGCCATCAGAGTGGCATGCAAGTCATGTCGCACATGACAAGTCATGATTTCCATATTACCACTTGTCATTTGTGTTCGTCATACAGTCACGTCACTTAATCCCAAATTTGGTGTATATCAAGCTAATGAAACGGCCGCGAGCGCGCCATGAGCGTGGCATGCAGGTCATGTCGAACATGACATGTCATGATTTCTATATGACCACTTGTCATTTATGTTCGCCATACAGTCACGTCACTAAATCCAAAATTTGGTGTATATCAAGCTAACGAAACGGCCGCGAGCACGCCATGAGCGTGGCATACAAATCATGTCGCACATGACATGTCATGATTTCTATATGACCACTTGTCATTTATGTTGGTCATAGAGTCACGTCACTCAATACCAAGTTTGGTCTATATAAAGCTAACCAAACGGCCGCGAGCACGCCATGAGCGTGGCATGCAAGTCATGCCGCACATGGCATGTCATGATTTCTATAGGACCACTTGTCATTTATGTTCTTCATACAGTCACGTCACTCAATCCCAAATGTGGTGTATATCAAGCTAACGAAACGGCCGCGAGCGTCCCCATGAGCGTGGCATGGAAGTCATGTCGCACATGACAAGTCATGATTTCCATATTACCACTTTTCATTTATGTTCGTCATACAGTCACGTCACTCAATCCCAAATTTGGTGTATATCAAGCAAAATAAACGGCTGTCAGCGCGCCATGAGCGTGGCATGTAAATCCATGTTGTACATGACATGCAGCTCATGATTTTCATATTACCACCTTTCATTATAGTTGGTCATGCAGAAATATCTGATCGTACCAATTTTTGGATACATCAAGTTAAGAATACGGCCTCAGGAGCACTACGGCCATGGCGTGTAAATCATGCTTTTCATGACAAGTTAGTCAGGTTTTCATGATATGACCAGCTATTTATGTTCGTCATAGAGTCATGTTATGCCATACCAAATTTGGTATAAATCCCATTAACGATACGTCCAGTGGATTACAAAGTCGTAGGCGGCTAGATAGATAGATAGCTAGATAGATAGATACGCTCAAACTCGCGGAAGTTCGCTAAGAAATGTTTCGCATTTAAAAGAAAGAACTGAAATAGTTCTCGCACACGAGACAACTTCGCACAGACACCAACGTTTCTTCTTGCGCAGCATGCCAGTTTTTTCTCTTTCTAGGCGCTTGCCTGTCTTCTCCGTTTCGTGTGTACATTCATTTTTTGGCTGGATATATTTTCTTGATGCATGTGAATAGTTCAGTATAGAGAAAACGAGTCTGCGAGGAAGTTTCACTTCGTGAAAGCTGCATCATAAGGGCGAGACTCAAGGCGTAACGCTTCTCGAGCTTGTAGCGTAGTGTCGAACTGCGCCCTTATCTGAGATTTATAGCGGTCACGTTTGCACACTGAGTTACAGGACCTGCAACCATAGTAATAGACAGTTGATGCTTTCGCTGGTAGGGCAGGCTCTTTTGGCTAGCACTGCTTCCACACCAACTCTATGACAGCATGTAAGATGCAGTTCTACCTAAGGGAAAAAGCAAATCGGACACGAAGTTACACTTCGCATCATTTTAGCATATCGCAATAGAAGAAAATAGTTAGTCTTTGTGAACGCATGAATGGCTGCCGCATGCACTGCTTGAAAAGAGGGACTACCGTAGGCATTTTTATTCCTCTTTTTTTATTGAACAAGGCCTAAGCGTGTCGTATCTTAACAAACGAGCTACCCCCCTTGGCCTTAGTATAAATATGAGGGGCGCTGCGGCGGGAACCCCAGGTACACCTAAGAACCTGTTGACAGCAGGAACAAGTTCCAGTGTTTCAACATGGTTTTCTTGCGGCTTGTAGTGACCCTTGTAGTCGCGGCAGCGACGGGTGGCATCTGGGCCAGTGCTGGTGAGGACAACTTTTCACAAAGTGTTGAACATTCTGCGTTCTTAGACATATCTGTGCTTAATTGAGTCCTAAAAGGGAAGCGAACCGTGTCATTTGTTGCGAAGCGGAAATGAGCTTCTTGCTAACGCAATTTCAAAAGATGCGGCCTTAACATTTGCGAGATTAGTTGTAGACAGCTAGATAATTGTCCGAATCCCCAGTGGATCTATGGCTCCGGTTCATACGCGCGTGACTAAGGAGCAACGAGCACTGTCGCTTCACGATTGCATCACTGATACTGAAAGATTGCTGGGTGGAGTCGGGTTAGCGGAAGGAACAATGTACTACAGAACAGGTTAAAGTAGAGGATCCAACGGGACCGGTTCTCCCATACTTTCCCGTTCCTCGTACTGTCCTAGCTTTAATGTGTTCGAGTGCGTCTGTAGCTGTAAGATATACGGCAGGATGAAACTACTACACAGCCAAGGCCAAATATAGTAGTACCTTAGGCAGGTAAGCTTGTTGTGATAAAAGAAGCTATGATTGCGATGTCATAGCAGTGGCTCAAAGCGGTTAACAGTTTCGGAATCGCAGTGCACACAGTACATTATGCCGTAATGAACGCGTACAGTTACTATTCATAGATATGACAGATTACTTTCGACCTCTTCGCAAACCTTGGCTAGCGGATGTAGCCAAGATAGCTTTTAAACAAGATATTGTCACGTGGTCGTGACGTTGACGAAGGCAGTAGGCAGTAGTCCAAGATGAGACACTTTATTTGGGCCGAACTTGTGGCCGGTAAACTGAAGGTGAGATTACAGCAATAAACGCTGGCACTGATAGCGGCGAGCAGAGCGTTGGCCGTCGATCAACTGAACATCGTTCGAACGCGCCGGCTTTTATAAATCATGCGTCGAACATTCTAGCCTTATCACTAGTCGTCGCGCAAGCTCTGGAATAATCTTGAGTGTTACCGTCTTGCGTGCAATCTTAACAAAATGATCTACTACAACCGAGAAGCTTCTGGAACAATAAGGCGCGGTCTGCGCCGAGTACTGCTGATAGTCTTTGTGGGTGGCAATATACTGAAGAAATCTGTTTAAAGGGGTCATGAACCACCATTCGCGCTTGGCGTGAAAAACACCTTAGAATGAGTCGTACGCCCCAGCAGAGGGCAGCAGCGTCACCTCGCTTACGTCACCTGGCTTCAATGTTGTATGGTTTCCTTCCCGCGTAATATGGCGGTGCTGACGGCTGGTGCGGACAATACATGGTACAGTCGGCCGCTTCTCGCTGCGCTGTAGCTGCTGTAGCTGTGCGGTCTGGCGCGGTGTCTCGAATCGGAAGAACTGGATGGCGCTTCGAGCGCGCGCCGGCTAGCGCCGGTGAAGTAACCGCAAGCCGCCGTTTTGTCATAGAACCGAACGCGCCACCACTCGTTTGCTGTTGGCGGGCCAGCGTTTCTTCTCCTCAGTTTGAAACAATGCCTGCCTGTAGCGCTGTAAAGTGCTCAAGTTGACTAGGAAGGTTATCAGCGAAGACGTTTGACGAGAAGGTACCCATAAATAGGTATCTTTGCTCGTTTTACTAGGAGATAAGCAGTGAGGCATGATTGGGAGTCGCCCCGATTTTTGTTAGCTCCCCGAACTCGGAGGGCAGGCAGAGCGTAATCCTTCGCTGTCACCATATGTTGGCAAAATAGGTGGCTACATTGCAGGCATTCTGTGTCTCATTGTGCGGCGGCGGATCCCCTGTGCGAGGTGCCACTGGTGTAGCATCAACAACATCGGCGTCGCATAAATCAGCAAATACGCTCACATTTCCTCACGAGCGCAGGTGCCACGATGCATACGTTCATTACACGCTACCCTATTGCAAAACCGAGTGGTGCTGTCCCAGTGCCAGACATAACTTTTTGACTAGTGTGGCGCAGAGTACTGGGAGGCTGGCACACTGCACGACGCACGCTTGACGCTGGCGCGCGGAACACCCGTTTTGGGCCGAAATCGGCTTTTAAAAATTCTGGTCAGGGCCAGCTCGTAATTCTGACTAAAACACAAGCACTGCAACAAAAAAAAACTATGACTAAAGCAATTGAGTCAGCGAGTCTCGAACACACTGCGTCGACGAACACTGTAATGCAAAGCTGACACGCTACCCGCTACACTACATTTCAAAAAATGGAGAGTGGTGTTTTTTTCTTTGTACGTGACTCCGGTGCCCTGTCTTTTCATCACCATTATAAATGCAGATTTCTGTCTCTTAGTGCTCGCGACAACCTAACAAACATAGTTAATTCGTTTGTTATATGTTGACCGGGATCAGAACGTCCATCTGGCACGTTTTGTCGAAAAACATGTTAGCGTAAGTGAGCTGTATTCAACTTCCAAGCAAATTTCCATGCGCTCGCTCGAACGTATGGGGGTGCGCTGAGTTTAGCAGAGGACAGTTGACCTCTAGCGGAAGTGAGTCATCTTTTTGAAAACTCGCAGCGAAGTTTTTTCCATATTTCAGGCTGTTTATTGAACTAGAATAACTGTTATACACAGTGTCAACGGGGACAAGTGCATCTGATCTAAACAGCGCTCTCGATTTATGTCGGATATTGGCCAATAAGCTTTTGTGACGTCCGATGACAGAAACGTGATGTCCGATGACCGACGCCCGCCCACCGACGAGAGTGAGAACTAGCCTCTCTTTGAACACAGGGCACTTGAGAAAACAACAAATTCGCGCTCCACTTGTAGCCTTTGCGCGGCGCGCACGCCTGTAATATTTGGCGGAGCAGTTCATGGCTGTGTCCGCTTTCCTCAGGATGTGCTTTTTCAACAAGCCCGTGGGGTGGTTCATTGCCCCTTTAATTCTCTCTAACCACACGCTGCAACAGTGCGCAACCATGTGATGTAACACATGTGCTTTTACCACTGATGTGCCCTGACAGACAACATCGATTTCAGGGCATAAACACTGGGAGCTGTCCGAGGAGCCACTGTCCGAGGAGTCAGCTTTAGGTAGAGCTGGCTCTTGTGTCCAGCTTTCGATACCTAACATCCATGGCATGGGCAAGGTACAGCAATTTTATCTTATTTTGTCGTAACGTTTTCTTTACCGCCTTTGCTCGAATGTGAACCTTGAGCTAACTGGAAATTTAAGGCCGAGTTGATGTTATATCGTCAACTTGCTTTAGCTGTGGTTTTGGATTTTCTGCGATAAACATCCGGGCGACCTGTTGCGCTGAAAAAAATGAATGATTTCGTGTTATACGTCACACCAACTCCCTCATTGTTGGGGAACATAAAATCCGTTTGGAGTTGGTGGACCCTTTAAATTTGTCAGTACGCCACTGTTTACCGCAATATATGATTGCTAGTGCTCTCAACGTTCTTTTGTATGAGACATGAAACATTTTGTACCCTTGCGGCTTTTCTCTTTTTTTCGTCGCTTTCAGTGCCTCGGGAATAGTCTCGAAATGTGCAAGGATGCAAACGTACGTGAGTTAGAATCACTAGAGCATATTTCATTGTGCCTTGAAAGAGAAAATATGAGCGTATTGTCATATTTTTGGAGGGTTATATACACGTCTCAATGTAATTTTTGTTCTTGCCAAGCAAACAGAACTGCACACAATAACAAGAATTTCATTTCTTTTCTTCTTTTTTTTTGCATATGAGAAACGAGGTCTTACGCAGCTTTGCTCTGGACCGCTTTTCTCTACCGCGCCTGTATTTAACACATCGTAAAAATCCTCCAGTAAAGCATTAAGATTAAAGCGTGACCCTTGCCGTTGCTACGCAGCATAATTTGCTGTAGAACGAATGAAATGTGCCTCTGATTTTAAAAATCTATTTGCTGCTTTCAGAATATAGATACAGGCTTGCTGAAAATTTTCGAGGTGAGTACTATGTCGTTCACGTTGGACGTTTCCATTTTTCATCGCTCATGCAATAAAGTAATCAAGATTACTCTTTTATAGGAATCTGAATGTGATTTACAAGATACGTGAGCTTCGGTGTAGCGTACGCCACTTTATAGAGGGTTTTTTTTTTCCTAGAGAATACAGATTTATCGTAAACCTGCTGTGACAGTAAGGCTGCTGTCGTTTTCTCACAAGAACTGTTTGTTGGGGGGAGGGACAATACGGCACAAATTAATAAGCGGGGACGCGTCTAATTAACAAAAACATGACAATTGATTTTCTAATTATTGATTTGAGGGCACTGGTATAACAGAGTTGTAGAGCATGCTACTTTGTGGCACTCACCTTTTTTTAAATCACAAAAATTGAACGTAGTTACAGATATTCATAATGGAGTTTTAAGGGCGATTTCGAAACTCGATCGCCCCGGGGCGCAGAAAACGCCAGAACTCTTTTACGTCATACTGGAACTACCCTTGACAAGGAAGCGACGAAATTTTAGTCAAGGCATGTCGTGGCTATGTCTTTGATTTAAAAGCGGCAATTCATCGCTGGTTTGCGAGCGGATCACCTTTCCTTTGCATGAGATTTTTGGTGATTATCTGTTTATTTTGAGTGGTGGACAAGAAAATACAATATCAACCTAATCTTTCCTTGTGAAGCGTAAAACTCAGTGGCGTCAGCTGCGGGCAAAATAGCCTTTCACGTCTATTTATTGTTTAAGAAAGAAATACATAAACATCGCTGATCGCACCCGAAGAATAAGCTGTGTCCTTGGGTATTTCGGAATGCTTGTAGGTTTTCCTGACAAGACTTTGCTTCAGCACGCCTTGATTCAAGTTTCATGACTTCCGTGTTTCGGGTACATGAGGTCTTGCGTAGCAGAGAGGCCTGCGCGCTGGGCACTGTGAGTTTTGACATCACCCTTAAAGTTCGCGATTATGCATAAGCTAAATTACATGCAACATTAGGGCTTTATAAAAAAAATTGGTATGTCATAAATTGGCATGGGCTGGAACTTTCCAACAGTAATGGTGGCCCTCAGGTGAATAATCAAAAAGGTATGTCGCGGCGTTTTGTTAATTAATCGAGTCATTGTCATTTTATTTGGGGCAAAGTATTTCCGCCTCAATATATAGTTCATGTGCAAAAACGACAGCAGCGTGAGCGTCATAGAATTTTTTACAAAAATCTTTTTCTTTTCTAGAAAAAAAGCACCCTGTGCAAGCTTTCACTAATTTTGCACACACGAGCAGAAATAAAAAGGTATAGAGAGGACAAGCGGAGCAATTTCGTTCTAACGCAAAACTTGGACTGGTTCGTTCTAAGTTTGCGGTCGCCCTGTAGAACCACTATACTATAGGCCAAATTTCTACTGCGTTTACAACTCATATCGCGGCTTTAAAGGTGTGCTTAGTGCTACCTGATGTGGAGCGCGTAGCAGAAAAAAATATTGCCCGGATGGAATCCACTGCAAGATGCTTAGTGGGTAAAGTGTCTTCAGAACTAAAACATGAACCAGTCTTAAAATAAAAGGGCAAGCTGCTTTAAGAGTGAACCGTTTTTCACTGCGCTCTGTATTACTAACGGCACTGCTTGAAGGTAATCTCGCTGAGGGCGTGTTACCCGAATACATGGCAGTTTAGTTATCGCAGCTTATAGCATAGTAAAAAAAAAAACAAAGGTACCACACCGTTTCTGTTTTCGGTTGTGAAAAAGAACCAAGATTATGGAGTACGCGCTAGTTTATAGTTTTTGTATTTTAAATGTGTCTTTCACGTCAGTGCGGAACATTAGGAATATTTCTGTTTGTTGCGTACACCCTTTTTCGTTTTCCTTCTACTGTTTTTTTCCTTGTTTGCGAAAAACACATAACCTAAATCGACCGACAAAACAAACGATGTCGTCACTTCCAAGCGGTAATAATAAACATCACGCATCCACCCCTGGTCTTGACATCGCGTTTTAGTTAAGAGGTCAATGGGCAATGCCAGATGGGAGCTGTCACGCCAGGATGCTAGTATGTCTTGTGCGGTTTTGCAGATTACACGGTTAAGATGGCTCACTAAAGATGTACTTCTCTTCCACGGAAGCGCAACACAGAAGACGGCGCATGGCTGTTTGAGTGAAATAATGAATGTTGGTTAAATTGGGTTCTACAGCGCAAAAGCTACTTTGGCTTAGTTGCGCGAGACGCATGGTGCTTTGTATTGACCAGTAAATATCATGTAATTTTAAAGCCTATGTAAACGGCTACATTAAGAAACTGATAACATCAGACAGGGGAATGAGTGGATCATCTTCCAGAATTAGAGTCGGGTGCAAACGTATGTGACATTTATATAGTTCGCAGGAATATTTTTGCCTTTTATGTTGTGATTTACGGGTACGTGATTAAAATGTGTATAACTGCTAATGACTCCTCCTTGCATTTTTGGCATTCCGGCATATCGTCCTTTCTAATTAAAATTGTGTGTGTGGTGTGCTTATGCCGAATCGGAACTCAGCAGCACATAACCTCAAAGAACAATTCTTGGTGATGGCACGTCCTTCCTTCGCCTACTACGGGCGAATGAAAACGCTGGGCTGCTTATTGAACTTTGTTATAATACTAACCTAGTCTGCATTACTTAGTCAGATCATATCATTTAAACTTCTCTACACTGATGATGCGGTGATTTACCACATCTTTCAGTGCACCGTGGAGACTGCCATGAAGGTTATGACACCAGCAGGGGCTATAGGCCTTCTGGAAGACGCGCTGTTGGACTACATCCTCGGTTTGATCGGTCCGGGTAAGTATTGTTTTCATGTAAAATTTTACAGCGAAAGCTGTTATGAGATCACAACAAGGATAGTTTCTGCGCCGTAGTTGTCCACCGCCGCCGCCGCCGCCGCCACCGGTGTCCATAACCAATATCGCACGAAATAAGAAAAAAAACTAAATAAATAAAAAACACCTATGACCCAACGGGAATCGAACCCGGGTCTTATGTGCGGCAGCCCAGCACTCTACCACTGAGCTACGCCGCTGCTTGAAACTGCTGTGCAAACTGACTCTATGCAGGCTTCATGTCGGGTAAGGAATCGCGTTAACGTGTGTTGTTAAGCGTTTTAGAACAGTAAAGTAAGAACCACGTGTCACACAAATCGAATTACGTAACGAGTGGGTCGTTCAATGCTCCAACCCATTACAAAAGCCTGAGGCAAAATTCTTCATCGTCGTCAGCCACAGCATCAATAAAGTGCACATAATGCGTTACAAGAGCGTAGCGGGTACCGCGCTTTTCTGAAGAATGACGAATAATGGCATAGTAGACGCTTCCCCACTACACAAAAATTGTGAAGATTAATGGCGTAGTGGGTACCATGCAAGTGCGGTTGTTGTTGTTGCCCCAAGGATGTTTAAAAGCTCTAGAAAGGCCGCTCTCCCAGTTTTCGCTGTGGCTGTGCTGCGAGTTCCGCGCAGGCCTGGCGGTTTTTTTTTCTTAAAAGTAAGCCTCACAGGGTGCATGTACGGCAGCTCGTCTCGCAGAAATTCCGATGTCGGCGTCGTTGATTGCAAGCGAAAAATTGAGAATGTGCAAATAAAACCAATTATAAAAATCTTCCGTTCATGTGAGACTCGAAACCAGACTTTCTGCGTGGCAATCAGGCGTGCTACCACAGATCCACGCCATTGCTTGAAACTGCTTCAGAAAACAAAAAAATTGACCGCGTATCTACGTGCTTCCCTGCAAATGTCGTCGAAAGACGATAGTCTTGTGCCGGCCGTACTACTATGTTTTACGTTGCCTCAGACAGCGCCTGCTTTAAGTTGAATCAGCCGCATCTGGCTGTCATTGATAAAATAGAGGAGGCGCTGCGTGAGATATCGACGCCAGCTGGCAGTGGCGTCGAGAAACATGAGCTTGTGCAGAACCAAGGGCCACTGCCAGCGGCAGCACCATATCGTTGGTAGCGGGCTTTTTCGCGCATAGCGTCGTAGTTCGTGCACAGCTTCTCATTTTCAGAGCAGCCTAAGAAACACTAGAGTCTTTAGAATTACTTAACTATGTTTTTTTTTGTAATAAAGGAACACACGACGTGGTACTTACGTATTGATGTTGTGCCTCAGATATGCGTAATATTTGCTTTTTGATCGAAAATCTTCACAAGTATGAACGCAAACACCAGTTCAAGATGGATGGGCGTTCAGCAAGGGTTAAACTTTGGCCGGCTGGCTGAATCGAGGGACAGAAAGGCACACAGACAGACAGACCAAAATTTCTGCGTTGATGTATCCCAAGAAAGACTATCGTCTTTAAAAATTATATGAATGTTATGTCGTGTTCACGCATGCATTGTTGCGTGGCAGAAGCCTAGAAGTACGCAGAAGCTTAGAATCGTTCCAAGCGTCAGAACATGTGACTTGTGCAACGATCTGGTGTCTTAAAGTCCCACTCGTCACAATTAACATCAGCAGCAACAGCATAAACAGAGTGACATAAATGAACGTTGGAGGGCAAGAAACATACCGGTGCAGTGGAAGACGGCCAAGACAGTCCTAATACCCAAGCCTGGCAAAACCCCCGGTATCGACACTCTTCGACCTATCTCCCTACCCTCGTGTGTAGGAAATGTAATGGAGCACGCCGTCCTCAACCGTGTCAACAACTACCTCGAGTCTACGGGAGCATATCCGCACACCATCGTCGGATTCCGGGCACACCTGTCTACACAGGATGCGATACTCCAGCTAAAGCATCAGGTCCTCGATAACAAGTCTCGCAGCACCAAGGCGATCTTGGGCCTAGACCTGGAGAATGCTTTCGACAGTGTCAGCCATTCCGCCATTCTGAAACAGATCTCTGAGCTCGACCTCGGTGAGAGGGTTTACAACTATGTCAGAGATTTCCTCACTGGAAGAAAACCCTCCTTCTAGCGGGCGATATGGAAAGCGACGATCAGGCGCTCGGCAGCAGATGGACCCCGCAGGGCTCGGTACTCTTTCCGATGTTATTCAATGTGATCATGATTGGCCTTGCCAAACGGCTCCAAGCACTGAGTAACGTGAATCACACGATATATGCGGATGACATCACGATTTGGTCCTTTAGGGATACCGACGGGCAGATTGAGACGGCACTGCAGGATGTCATTGAGGTTGTCATAGAGTACCTGGGTGGCACCGGTCTTTGATGTTCACCCAAAATGTCAGAACTATTGCTGTACGGGCCTACCCTTAAGGGAAGACCTCCGAAGGGTTTCTTTAAACAAGAGCAAATGAAGAGATTCAAATGCACACCAAAGACGGGGGCACGATCCCTATTGTCAAACTCATCCGAGTCCTTGGAATGATTATCGAATCCAACGGGGTGAATAGCGAAACTAAAAAAAGTTACACCATCTCCCGCTAAAGGGAACCATGTGTAGATGCGAAGCAGCGGGCGCTAACGCTTATGGCGCTCATCTCAGCGTTGCGCAGCAAAGAAACCTGGGGAGGCGCAAAGCACGCAGTGATGGACCGGTGTTTCCTACTGGAACAGGCGAATCGCTGCTAATGGGCTATGAGAGACAGAAGACTCCGACTGGACACAGAGACCCGCAGTCCGCTTTTAGTTAACGCGCACTCTGCGAATTTTTATTGTTCAACAACGCACAGAAAGAAATCTCCCACCGGCATCACCTCGGAGGTCAAGATCCAGTGCCATATATACGGAGTGGCGAGTGAACGGTTGTGCAGCGCGAGCAGTAGGATTTTTCAACCAAGAAACTCGCTAGCAGACGCTGCCTGCGTCAGCGTCGCGAGGCGAGAGAGGGGGGAGCGTAGGAGAGGGAGAGGGTGGGGGGGGGACGCGCATGCGCAATGGGAGTGTGGACGCCGCGGGTAGGGATGCCTAGAGGAGAGAGGGAGAGCGTAGGAGAGGAGAGAGGAGAGGAGAGAGGACATACCTAAGGAAATAAGAGAGAAGATACACGTTGCCCCGGTTCCAAGAAACATGAACCCGATTTACAACCCAGGTCGCAGAAAAGCCAGAGCTACACTCCTACTGAAAGCATACTGCAACGTTAAGAACACGCGTTTCACTGAAACCGCGCGCAATCTGGACAGACGACTGTTCGCTATCGCAGTGATTAACACAGAGAAAAAAATTGGCCGCGTATCTGCGTGCTTCGCTGCAAATGTCGTCGAAAGACGATAGTCTTGTGCCGGCCGTACTCCTATGTTTTGCCTTGCCTCAGACAGCGCCTACTCTACGTTGAATTGGCCGCATCAGGCTGGTATTGACAAAATAGAGGAGGCGCTGCGCGAGATATGGACGTCATCGAAAAACATGAGCTTGTGCTGAACCAAGGGCCACTGCCAGCGGCAGCAGTTTATCGTCGGCAAAGGGCTTTTTCGTGCAAAGCGTCGCAGTTCATACACAGCGTCGCATTTTCAGCACAGCCTAAGAAACACTAGGGTCTTTAGAATTACGTATCTCTGTATTTTCTAATAAAAGAACACACGACCTGATACTTACATATTAATGTTGCGCCTCAGGTATGCGTAGTATTTGCTTTTTTGATCGAATATGTTCACAAGTATGAACGCAAACACCAGTTCAAGATGGCTGGGCGTTCAGAAATTCGTTAAACTTTGGCCCAGTAGCAAGCTGAATCGGGTTACAGACAGACAGACAGACAGACAGACAGACCAAAATTTTTGCGTTGAAGTATCCCAAGAAAGACTATCGTCTTTAAAACAATAACGCACGCAGTTGGTGTCAAGACCCGACACCCCGAGGTAGCTGAAGAAATGGGCATTGCTCTAGTGACGCCCAAACTCAGACTGTACTCAGTGACTGCGCCCAGCAGTACGGAATTTTGTTAAGGGCATGATTTCAATTGAAGCCCTTCGCACACTGGTGCATGCCGGCCAGATTTCCCAGGCTACCTTGATCTGGATCCCCACCCATATGGATGAAGTCTGCCTGCACTTTCCCAACCTTAACAAGGTAGCGCACTCCACCGCACGCGACGCGACAACCCGTGCAGGAGCCGATGGCCTTGTCGACGTGTATGCGGATTGGGATCGACTAACGGGATAGAAAGAAGTGACCAAGGCGTTCTACTTGGCCCGGCGATGCTATCCTCCGCCTCGTGGCAATCTATGCAGAGCCCAAGCAGTTACTTGGCGACAGCTGCAAACTAACACATACCCTAATCCACTGCTATATCACCGAATATACCCTGAGATGTACAGCACCAGCATCTGTAAGGTCGGTAGACAGACACAGCTCCGCTTACGGACATGCTCTAGAAATGCGAGGCTAAAGCCAAACGTATTAGTCCAGATATTCTCTCGGCGAGGTGGGAAGCCGCTCTGCGCAGCTCCAAGCTTGCCGACCAACTCTGGGCAGTACAGCAGGTCTGTGAAGCGGCGGAGAGGCAAGGCCTTGACGTCCCAACATGGGAGACCTGAGCCCGGGCCATTAATCTGCCGGACAACCAATAAAGATTTTCCATCCATCCATAACCAGCTGCATAGGTTCGCTTGTTGCTTTACTGGCGCGTAGCGGACCCTTCGTTGACTCACGAAAGGAAGAATTAAGGTGTAGTGGTTTCTAGTCGCGGGTTCCCGAAAGCGGGCGGTACGTGTGGCCGAAGCAGGCGAGCACCGCAGTGCAGAGATCATCGTAGGGCTGCGGGCTGGAGGTCGACGCGCCAGCGAGGTCACGCAGTCCCGCCGGGAGGGTATCGCGCAAGATGGCGTGCATCGTCGGCTGTGCCGTGACACCATTCAGCGCAAAAACGGCGTCGAGCTGCTTGCACCATGCTCGGGGGTAGGCCGGGTGGAACGGTCCCACTGGCTGGCAAAGTCGCGGAAGCATCGCAGCCGGCGGCTCGTCGAAGGGCGTGTTCTTGGGGTCACCACTGTAGCGAGAGACGACGAGACGTGAGACGTCGTGAAGGTGGCCGACGTGGCCGTGCCGTTGCCTCGCCACTTTATTTGGAAGGCCAAGCGGAGCGGCGGCGGCTGCAGGCGTGCGAACCGCCAGGCGCATGAACTCGTTCTGCCAGCTTGCGCCTCGAGCTCTGCATGAGCTGCGTGAGAGGCGCGGCGCGGTGGCTAAGAACTGATAATGATGGTGATGATGATGATGTAGGGCGATGATGATGGCGCTAAGAGTCTATTCCGATGGGGTCGAAAGGCCGGGAGGGACAAGGCAACGGCTGTAGTGGTCCATCGACTATGTGCGGTGGGCTCTTCCGGCGTTCACATTTGGGACACGAACGTATATGTACCGTCGTAATGTACACGTCGTATATGTACATTCTGCGCCAGGAGTACCACAGCCGGAGGCGTGCATATGTTTTTATTACACCGGCGTGGCCGCATTGGAGATCCGCGTGAAAGGACGCGCCAATATGGGCACGTAGGTGGCGAGGATTCACCAACAACTATTTCTGGCCCTCAGAAAGGTAGTTGCAACGGTACAGGAGTCTGTCACGGAATGCCACTTTTTTCGACCCCTCGTCACGCCGATTAACGCGCGCCGCATCCACCCCGTTGACCAGCGCGCCGGCTTGGACGTGAAAAGAGTTGTTTTTTTAGGGGCGAAGCTCCTTAAGCCGTGGGTCGTGCGTCCTCGATGTATGAGTAGGTAGCCACCTCCACGCCACCTATTGTTTAGTTCTTGGAATGTCCGCTAGATGGCGGTACTTGTATATGATGAATATATTTAGGGGCGAAGCTCCTTACGGCATCACCTCGGCGGTCCATGCATTCTGAGTAGACAGTAGGCACTGGATTTCGACCTCCAAGGTAGTGCCTGTGTGAGATGTCTCCTGTGCGTGATTAAACAATAAAAGAATTCACAACGTACATGTAGAATTAAAGTGAGCTGCGAGTCGCCATGACACTCATCGACCCTTTAGTAGAAATGCGCCCGATCTCACGTCGTTGATGATGTACTGCGCAGAATTTGCGGAAGATTACCGGTTTACCGACGCACCTCCGAAGCTTCGCCCACTCATCATCATTCACTCCGTGGATATGGTGCCGTCATCTCCAGTTCTCGTCTCGTTTCCGAGAGGGCGCTGTCCTATAGACATGCTTACAATATGGCGGTTGGGTGGAGGTACGCTAGATGGCGTTGGCGGTGCAGCTGCTCTCCGATTGCGCGGACCGCCGTACGAGTGCGCTTGCCGGATCGCGCTGCTTGGCGGACCATGGATGACGACCGGTCGTTGAAGTTTGAATAAAATTTCACACACACTATCGCTTTGATTACTGCTGGGCGAAACCACGGAAGATTTCACGGTGTAACCATGATTGCTTCAGTCACCATAACTCTCATCGACCATTTAGTATAAACGCGCCCGATCTCACGTCGGTGACGATGTACCGGGCAGAATTCACGCAAGATTCATGCTTTACCGATGAACCTCCGCAGCTTCGCCCATTCATCATCATTCACTCCGTGGATATGCTGTGTTTTTTTACGCCGTTCTTCGCCGTTCACTCAGAAAACACAAAATTGCGAAAAGACACTATCCTACCTCTCCGCCTCAACCACGTGCATAACGAAACGCAGGAAAACTGCTTCGCGATGCATTTTTTTTCTTTGCTGACGACGAATCATTCCGCCAGGACCGCCACCGCACGTGCGAAAGTGAATGTCGCCGGCTAAATGGACCTCAATGGGCTGTTTCGCACGCTCTCCGCTAGGAGGCGTATTGGCTCAAATTATTCGTGAATATGGAAAGCCGCAGTGAGCCCCGAACTTTTGGATGTGAAGCATCTTATGGCGAAGCTTAATCCGGTGGTGGTGGTGTGCGGCGTGACCACCCTTACTTCGCAAGCGCAAACCCTTTAAAAAAAATAAAAATAAAAAACCTCCTCTCTCCCTCTCTCTCCTCTAGGCATCCCTCCCCGCGGCAACCACATCCTCACTGCGCATGCGCCTCCCCTCCTCTCTCCCCTGCTACGCTCCCCCTCTCTCCTCTAGGCATCCCTGCCCGTGGCGTCCACACTCCCATTGCGCATGCGCGTCCCACCTCTCTCTCCTCTCCTACGCTCCCCCCCTCTCTTCTCTAGGCATCTCTGCCCGCAGCAACCACACTCCCACTGCGCATGCGCGCCCCCCTCTCTCTCCTCTCCTACGCTCCCCCCCTCTCGCTTCGCGACGCCGACACAGGCAGCGTCTGCTAGCGAGTTTCTTGGTTGAAAAAACCGACTGCTCGCGCTGCACAACCGTTCACTGGCCACCCCGTATATATGGCAATGGATCTTGACCTCCATGGTGGTGCCGGTGGGAGATTTCTCCTGTGCGTTGTTGAACAATAAAAATTCGCAGCGTGCGCGTTAACTAAAAGCGGACTGCGAGTCTCTGTGTCCAGTCGGAGTCTTCTGTCTCTCATCGCACATTAGCCGCGATTGGCATGTTCCAGTAGGAAACACCGCTCCATCGCTGCGTGCTTTACGCATCCCCAGATTTCTCTCCTGCGCAACGCCGCGATGAGCGCCAGCGTCAACGCCGCCGCCAGTGTAAGCGTTAGCGCCCGCTGCTTCGCATCTACACATGGTTCCCTTTAGCGGGAGATGATGTAATTTTTTAGTGTGCGCCTTGTATCGGCTGGCCACCTAAACTTAGCCGTTCGCCTAGTTGAGACACGTCTGCAACGTAGGCATCGGGACTTCAATCTCAGGTTAGCTCAACCTGCCTGAGATCTCCTTCAAGCACTAACTCCTGGAAACATCGGCGTTGCAACTCGGACCCACCGACATCGCAGTCGTGCCAAAAGCCTTCGGGACTTCTCGCATCCGATCGTCGTGGATGCAACGCTGCCGGTCATCACACGTATCCCTTCACCTGTTTATAACATCGAACTTTCACGTCTTTATTGTTAATCTTATCCCATTGTTTGTTTAGCGTTATTGATCTTGTGTACTTTGTAAGTTGATTGTTTGGCTATATTTGTATATGTTAGTGCAGTGTTGTACTTAGAGTGCTTGTGCCGCAATAGCTGGAGTAAAACTGTTCTTTGTTTTGTCCAAACACGTCTCCGATCTCTTCACTGCTTCTACTTGCGTACGGAATGAACCAACCCGCTGTCATTCCCGTCGCCGACTTCGCGCTGGCGACGCTTGAGTAACAGCAAAACCGTAACAGAGTCCATCGCGGATGATGAAATGTCGAGCTCTGCGTCGCAGTAAATAAGGGCGGGGGGGGGGGGGGTAAGCGGGGACGGCTGAGACAGGAACTCCATTATAGAGACTATTCAAGTGTCTTGGCGCCGCTTAGAAGGCATGTCACCGTATGCAAGACCCACAGCATCATAGCTGGAAACAAACGCAGTTCCATAATCATGTGGAAGTGGAGAACGGGAAAGAGCATCGGCATCTGCTTGTCTGCGGCCTGACCTGTAGACGAGGCGGATATCGTAGTCTTGGAGACGTAATGCCCAACGAGCTAGACGACCAGATGGGTCTTTTAGTGGCGATAACCAGCCGAGGGCGTGGTGATCAGTCCCGACATCAAATGGGCGGTCATATAAGTAAGGTCGAAATTTTGCGATTCCCCGAACGATGGCTAGACATTTTTTTTCTGGGACTTAATAATTCTCTTCAGCTCTGGTTAGAGTGCGACTGGGAATAAGAAACGACGTACTCGTCGAAGCCAGATTTGCGTTGAGCAAGAAAAGCGCCAACGCCGACTCCACTAGCGTCCGGGCGGATTTCGGTAGGGGCATCTGGGTCGAAGTGACGGAGAATCGGTGGAGATGTCAGCAGATGATGTAGTTCCGCGAATTCGTCATTGCAAGCGGAAGACCACGCTGAAACGCCTTGGCTGTCAGCAAGTAGGTGTGTTAAAGGGGCCATTACGGATGCGAAAATACGGACGAATCGACGAAAATATCAACATAGGCCTATAAACCTCCGGAGTTCTTTTAGTGTCGATGGCTTGGGAAACTGACCGACGGCGCGGAGTTTCGCAGTGTCGGGTAGGACACCGTTCTTGCTGACAACATGCCCTAAGATGGTGAGCTTCCGGGTGGCAAAGTGATAATTCTTCTAATTCAATTTAGCCGAGCATGTGTGAGGCATTCCAGGACACTTGCGAGGCGCAGACGATGGGTATCGAAATCTTTTGAAAAAACGACGACGTCGTCCAGATAGCAAAGGCACGTCTGGCACTTGAGACATCGAAGTATGTAGTCCATCAGACGCTCGAAGATGGCAGGGGCGTTGCAAAAGCCGAACGGCATCACATTGAACTCGTACAAGCCGTCCGGAGTTACAAACGCAGTCTTGAGGCGGTCAGCTACATCCATGGGTAGCTGCCAGTACCCCGATCGAAGATCCAGCGAGGAAAAGAACTCTGGCCCTTGCAAACAGTCGAGAGCGTCGTTGATTCTGGGGGAGCGGATCAACATCTTTGCGCGTGATATTGTTAAGGCACCTGTAGTCAACACAGAATCGGATGCTACCGTCCTTCTTTTTGACGAGTACCACGGGGGAGGCCCACGGACTGTTGGACCGCTGTATGACGCCACGATTGAGCAGATTGGTTGTCAATAACTCGGCGTTCAGTGTGAGATACCCGGTATGGACGCTGACGCAATGGTGCATGGGTGACGGTGTCAATACGATGAACGATTGCAGATGTCCGGCCCAAATTGGTTTGCTTGTAATCGAAAGACATCCAGAAGCGGTCGAGAAGGGTCAAGAGTCAGAAGCAGGAAGATCCAAATCAACTGATGGAAGGAAGGCGTCTAGGGAAGATGTGGTGGACGTGGGAACGGAAGTAACACTGGCTATCTGAAGGCTTGCCGCGCGATCGGGCAGTTGTCTGGCGCAAACACAATCGATGTCCTCAAGTCGGCCTACACATTCTCCGCGAAATAATGTGGCGGGTACTGAAAGCATATTCCTGGCATAAATGGTCGCGCAAGAGTTTTCGATCGGGAGAAGAGCAAAAGGTAGCAGGAAGTTCTTTCGAGAAGCGATGTCTTCTGACGGCGTGAACATGGCGTTTGAAAAGGGGGGATGGTTGCAGGAGATCGGAATAAGAACAGAAGACATAGGTGGGTTGTCCGTGTCCGTGGCGACGATGACACAAGAAAAAGAAGACTTTTGAGAATCGTCGTCGGAGGTCGTTGATAATTCTAGTTCGGCACAGGGACAATCAACAATGGCATGATGTGTGCAAAGGAAGTCCCCGCCCAATATGACGTCGTGCGAGCATTGCGGAAAGACGAGGAATTCGACCACGTAAAGAACGTCTTGGATGAGTAGCCGAGCCGCGCACGTCATAGAGGGTTTACGTGATGCGCGGATGCCGTACGGAGGGAGACGACAGAAAGCGGAATCGTAATCCTTCTTTAGCTTGCGGCACATAGCTTCACTCAATACAGAAACAGCAGTTCCAGTACCGACTAATGTTTGAACGGCAACACCTTCAAATAAACACAGTTATTCCATTAGTAGACAGAGAACGAGGCCTTCTAGAGTTCGACAGCGGCGCAGTTCTTGCCTCCGGAACTGCTATGTTCAGTTTTCCGTTTGGGCGGGTGGTGCACGACGAAGCATCGGCGAAGGCGAACTTCGGCGCGGGGAGGGCGATCGACGTGGGTTGACGGCGCGGCGGCTCGTTGAAGGGTTGTCCGAAGTACCATGGGGAGGCATCGTCTGTGGTGGTTCTGTGCGGGTGGAGCTGTAGCTTTCATCAACGGTACCTGGACGAGGGACGCGTCGGCGATAGAACCGCTCGACATGGCCAGGTATACAGCAGTAGTAACAGATGGGTCTGTTATCCATTGGGCACTAAGGGTTATTGGGAAGCGTTGAAGGACGGCGATAAATGAGAACGTGCGGCACTGCTGGGGCGCACGTTGCGTAGAAGGCGTTTCTTTGCTGAGCAGAGTCAGCGACGCATGGCAGTGCATGTGCCTGCCCTCGCGCGACGTCAGCTTAGTTCAGGGGAGCGGACACAGGCGGTGGCTGGTACGTGGACGGAAGGGCCTCGGAGACTTGCTCCTGGATGGTTTGTCGCAGCGACGAGGTGAGCCCATGAGTATTCTTTGGGAGGATGGGCGCAAGAGACAACTGGCGTGCCACTTCCTCTCGGATGAATTGCTGAATTTGCTGCGTCAACATCGCCGCTTCCGGAGAAATAGCACCAACGGTCAGTGCTGACGAGCTGGTCGCGTCGAAAGCAGGGCGTCGCGTTAAAATGCGCTGCTGAATAACGTCTGCGACTGTTTGCGGGTTTTTCGCCACCAGCATATGGAACGAGCCGCCCTCGATGCCCTTCATGGTATGTTTGACCTTGTCGGTTTCGGACATGTCGGGCTTGAAGCGACGGCAGAGGCCTACGACGTCCTCGATATATGATGTGAAACATTCGCCAGACTGTTGGGCGCGATCCGGCAAGCGCTGTTCTGCGCGGAGCTTGCGCACTGTCGGTCGGTCAAATACGTCCGCGAAGGTAGTTTTCAAAGTTGGCCAATTGGTAATCTCAGCTTCGTGGTTGTTGAACCAGAGTCCGCTACTCCTCTGAAGTAAAAGTAGACGCGGCCAAGTTTGTCGTTATCGTCCCACTTGTTATCGACGCTTACTCGTTCTTACGAAGAGAGCCAGTCCTCGACAGCCTGGTCATCGGTACCGCTGAAGATGTCTGGGTCTCGTTCTCTTGGGACGCTGGGACAGCGGGCATGTCGGGATGTGGGAGCAGTCTGCTGTGCAACGTCGGTGGGCATCGTTGATGGAGAAGGTAGAGTCTGGTTGCGGAGTTCCAGGATTGGAAACGGAACCAGTACTCTCCGCCACTTGCTAGTATGTGTTTAACGCTGAGCCCATGACACGTTTATCAGAGAATTGGCAGAGGTAAAGCGACCAGATGTCAAGCGGAGCAAGCGCGAGCAGCAACAACAATCATCATTCTCTTCTTTCGCCGGCGCTCCTGCCTGTGTCATATATCCATGCTACAGTACATTTAATTCTGTGCCACAGCCTGAAATATGGTGCTCAACCAGCAGCAAGTAAAAAAAGGTATTGGGTCAAAATTGTCCTGACTAAAGGCCGCAAGCTTTCTTATTGAGCACGCATAATAACAAAACATGTTGCGGTTCCTGATATATAAAGCTTAAACCAGGACGCCCTTTTTTACCCTACAATACTCCCTTAATGATATCAAACTTACACTGTAAACACAAACTAGCCAAATTTGGCGTTTTAAGTGCTTAATACTTCTGCATTTGGACCGCACTCCTTTAGGGCGTTACAACATGGGTGTAATAAGGTTCTGCGTCTTCAATATTACTTCGTTAGAAAATTACGCGGATAAAAGGAGGCAGAAAAGAGGTAAATTCACGATCTGAAGTCATTCATCACGAACGAGATCAACAAAGAACTCCCATCTCACCTCCTCTGCCATGTGTTCTTTTCATTTGTTACCGGAGATCTCTGCAATGCCTTCAGTGCTGGCGGGCATGTATGCAGCTGTGCAGGGGGGAAGAAGTGCGTTGGAGATAAGAAAGCACAAATTTCTCAGAATGCTTAATAAATTCATGAACGCGGTAATGAATGATACTTCGTCTCGTCGACTGATATATATTGTCGTACAGCACGCTGCAGAGGACACACTTCGGACCGTTGGGCTTGGTTTCACGCAGCAGTTCAACCACGGAATGTCTTCGCTTATGTTGTTTTTTCCATTAAATCAAAATTGAACTAAAAGGAAGAGCCTGCAAACCCGCGATGTGGGTTTGAGGCGGCGTGCCTCAAAGCACGGAACAAAATCCGGCGTTCAGAAAGCCCAGCGCACAAGAAATCACAGTTCCACCGTAAGGGTGAAGCAATGAATGCGATAGCAACAAATTGTAATGTTATACGAAGTGAGGCTGGCAACTAATTCTTTTGGGTCTGATCTCACGCGAATCTACAATACGCTGGCTTAAGAGAATACGGCCGCTCCAGGAACACTCTTTGCACATTCTCTTCGCGTTGCGAGCGCAGCACGTAGAAGGGTATACCAGCCGCCCGCTGCCATGATAGCGAGATAATGCGCGCGCCAGCGACGACCACGTTCGTAAAATCAAAAGCCGCAGTTTCTGCTCGCATTCCCAGGATTTGGGGACATTCGTACATGGCGCCATCTCTCGGCGGCAGCAACCGCATCCTGCCATAACTGAATGGGGAAATAGGCGAAAAAAATCATACCTTTTGAAATAAGCTAGTTATCAAAAACGACTCCGGGATCTATACAGCAGAGACCTACTGGAACACTGTGGCGAAATTTCAGTATCGCACTACAAAACCTGTGGCTTCCCTAGACAATTCAACACCCCCATTGGAAATACATGGGACCCATTGTTAAATATTAAGCACTCTGGGAAGCCACGCGGTTTGTGGTGCGACACTGTAATTTTGACAGAATGTTTAATTAAGTCTCTGCTTTGTAGAACCGGGAGTCGTTTTTCATAACTAGCTTTTTTTCATGAGATATGATTTTTTTTCGCCTACTTCCCATTCAGTTACGGCAGGCCGCCGCTGTCACCGACAAGAGAGGGCGCTACGTGCAAATGTCCCCAAATCCTGGTCATGAGAGACCACCCTCCCCCCCCCCCCTTCTTGCGTCTTTTCACGCTCGTTAAAGACGGACGGGGCATTTACTGTCTGCTTGAGCATTCGATGGCTGGTCTAACAAGCGTGGCTATCTTATCGCATGGGCCTCGGAGGGACGAAGATGGGCCGGCTCGTTTGATCTCCGTTTCAGCCGCGTTCGTCGGCCCCGCTCGCGCGCTATTACCCGCGGGTAGAGCGTACTATGCGCAGGGGGATCTTATCAATTTGAACTTTATACGCGACATGACGGGAACGGCAACGGCGATGCCAAAAACCCGTCGAGACTGTCCATATAGTTCATATCGCAATAAAATAAAGAAAAAGAAAACGCAACTCTCCCCAAGCGGCCGCTCTCAAAGGCAGAAAGCGACAAACAAATGCCCTTCGACCTTCGGGCGGCTGCGACCCGTCTCCTCGTCAACCAGAGCAAAGAAATCAGATACCGCTCATCATCGCATATTCGCGCGCGGAGGAAAAAAAACGAAAAGAAACAAACACGAAAAGAGTCGTTTAAGTTTTGACTTGCCCGCGGAGACTCCGTATGAAAATTGTTATGTCCGGGAAATGTACTGTATGTTTCCTATTGATGTCCTACATGACCTTTACGGTTCCTTTTCCTTCATGTGAACTGTAGCACACTAATTTATGTTTAAAAAACCCTTCCATTTCCTGTCGAAACATTCATTTTTGTTTCCTGTAGTATGTGGCCTTTATGTTTGCGGCAGGATGTACAATGGCACCGAACTATATTGCAACGGGTATGAGCCGATGAACTTGAGCCTTAACCTTAACAATATGTTGCCTGTAAGTGTACCTGAGATCATAAATCGCAACATGTGGCAGTACAAAAAGTCAGTTTGGCCGCAAGCGCGAAGCAATGAATGCGATCGCAAGAAATTGGAATGTCAAACGAAAATCGACGAGCAGCTCAATACTTACAGATTTCCGCTGAAGCACAAAGAAGGACTTTCGAACAGGACGCGCAGGTACACACAGGACACGCGTGAACTATAACTATCACAACTGTTACGCCTTCGTGTTTGAACCACGCGCTACAAGTGTCGACAACGCAGAACCAGACGCTCTTGGATATTTGTTTTTCTCCTAAAGCGCGGCACGTGGAAAGACCCCTCTGCGTCCCCTTTCACGTTGTGGCGTCGGACGCAAGGTGCACGCTCTTCTTTTTTTTTTTCTTTCCACATTACGAGTGGGTACAGAAAAGGGCCTCTTTTTCGTGCGTGTCTCAAGGGCAATTTTCAAAGTGAAAGAATACGTATGAGCGTTGCGTCATAAAAAAACACGCTCAAGCTCCTCCGAGACCTGCCAACCACCAGCGGTAAATGGTGTGCATAAACAGCTTGCCATTACTATGCCGGCGCATGGATGGGGGAGTAGCTCAGTTTTAAATGCGAATGCATTTCATAGTCGGGCTATGTCAGGCATCCGGCGTTGGCGTTGTGCGGCGTTGGCGTTGTCCGCGGAGGAGGAGGAGGAGGATAGGTTGAGGAGGTGTGTGCGCCGGCAGGTGTTAGATGTGAAGCATCTTATGGCGAAGCTTAATCCGGTGGTGGTGGTGTACGGCGTGACCGCCCTTACTGCGCATGCGCAAGCCCTTTAAAAAAAAATAAAAAATAAAACAACATCCTCTCTCCCCTAGGCATCCCTCCCCGCGGCAACCACACCCTCACTGCGCATGCGCCTCCCCTCCTCTCTCCCCTGCTACGCTCCCCCCTCTCTCCTCTAGGCATCCCTGCCCGCGCCGTCCACACTCCCACTGCGCATGCGCGTCCCACCTCTCTTCTCCTCTCCTACGCTCCCCCCCTCTCTTCTCTAGGCATCTCTGCCCGCAGCGACCACACTCCCACTGCGCATGCGCGCCCCCCTCTCTCTCTCCTACACTCCCCCCCCTCTCCCTCTCTCGCCTCGCGACGCCGACACAGGCAGCGTCTGCTAGCGAGTTTCTGTTTAGAAAAAGTTTATTTACACTATGTACAAAAACAAAAACATAATAACATTTCAGTGATCACGGGTACATACACATCAGGACAGCTATGCGCTACGCAAACATCACTATTCTGTAGTGAACATATAATTAATCTCGTATACATGACTAAGATGCGACATGGAATACACAAGAACTCAATGGGATACAATGATACAATGGTACAATGATGAATGATACAATAGACGCAATGAAACACTATGTATTACAGACAAACATGATACGCAGATTGGCAGAGTACAAGAATATGCACAACGACTCGACGGGTGCTGTCTAGCACCACGTCGGTCGAAAAATGAGTTGCACCCTTTCGTGTTCGACAGTGACGAAGGGGCACGACCAATGCCGCAAGAACTCGCGCTCCCCTAGGAAGAAGAGCTCTTCGGAGAGGTACGCGAGGATATCGCGTCTCATTCGCCCCAGTACTGGCCACAAAGCACGCCGGCGGCAATTCCCTGCCACTGCCTCGCATCGGTTTCGCCAAAGGCTGAACAGCCCCGCAGTATTAACAGCGCTGAGAAGTGCCCGCGCGGAAATCGGCCATCGGACACGAATGTTCGCACACCCTGTCCACGGAAACCTGCATGGACAGCGCGCCAGAAGACGCGTGCCACCGCGCATTCTAGGGTCGCATGACGGTTAGTCTCAACGGCAGTGCAGTTTGGGCACGTGGAGACGCGCACCACTTGCCAACGATGCAACCGATCTCGAGTGGGGAGCAAACCCCAGCCCAACCGCCAAACAAAGTCACGGAGATGCCCTGGCAACGCAGCTGCAGCTATTCGTTTCCATGGGCGGTTCATGATAGATTGACGATGCTGGGGCACCAAGGGCCGAAGAAGGGCGGCCATTGTGTCTACCACTTTAACTTCGGTGACCTCTATATCTGGGCACGTAGCCTCCAGACGTCGATGAAATGCCAGATGGGCTCGATATAGAGATGGTAATTCGGTTGATTGGGGACCGCGGTTTATTTGGTTAGCTGGCATCAAGACACGTAGTAATGGACCAAGATGGTAACGAGCCAGTGTTTGAGCGGGCGTACCGTCACTACTTAGTACTCGCAGTAAAGTGCGGAGGCACAAAGTAGAAGCGGCCGCGGAAACGTCAGGGAATGCAAAGCCGCCACGATCTCGCGGTTGAGCCAACGCCGGACGAGATAACAATTCTGTGCCGCCAGACCAGAAAAACGAACTGATGCAACTTTGGACTTTCCTGGAGACGCGGAGCGGGGGTTTTACGGTATGACAAAGGTACCAGAATTTTCCTAGGTAAACCGATTGGGATAAGTACCGGCGTTCCAAGAGGGGGAAGTCAAAGTGTTTCGCAGCTTTTACATCATTTTGGAGAGTTTGCACAACGGGTGACCAGATGCTGTCATGGATACCAAATGCCGTGAAAGTGACGCCGAGTATTGTAATGGTAGGAGACCATTGCAAAGGCGACGTGATGCTGATACGGCCGTTGGGGTTGCCAATGAAAAAATACTGGCTTTTAGAAAAGTTTAACCTTGCACCTGAGATCATGCCGAAGTGATGAAAAGTATTAAGGGCATGCTGCAGTGACTGTTCATTGTGTACATATAAAGTAATATCATCTGCATATGCAGTGACCTTTACTTGAGCATTACCAGGTAGGGGCAAGCCTCGAATCTGTGGGTCTCGTTCTAGGGCCCTTAAGAAGGGTTCTAATGCAAGGACAAATAGAACTGGGGAGAGGGGGGCACCCCTGACGGACCCCCTCGTGTAACTTGAAAGGGCTGACTCTCACGGGAATCTAGATAAAGGGTACTTTCTGAATTAGTATACATGGCGCGAATGAGCTGAATGGAATTGTCCGGGAAACCGAATGCATGTAAAACGTTTAATAAATAGCCATGTTCAATGAAATCAAAGGCCTTTTCTTGATCTAAGGAAACCAGTAGCCCTTGGGCACATCGGGCAGTGGTGTACTGAATGATGTCGCGCGTTAGCCATGTATGGGTGTGGATATCTCGCCCTGGAATAGAACAAACCTGGTGGGGAGCGATTAATGTTGGAAGAGACGGACTGATTCGGCGCACCAGGATGTTTGCCAAGAGCTTGTAATCTACATTAAGAAGGGTAATAGGGCCCCAATCTTCTGGTCGCGTGGACATAGGGTCTTTCTTGGGGACTAGTGTAATACGACCTCTGTGGAAAGAGTTTGGGAGGGTAAGATCTCGGAAACACTTACGAATAACGCGTGACATAAATCGGCCAATGATAGGCCAGAACTGTACATAAAACTCGGCAGGGAGTCCGTCGGGCCCGGGGGCCGAACCCTTTTTCATTGCGTCTAACGCGTCTTTTACTTCGTCATCCGATGGCGGTGATAGAAGAACGTCATATGCAGAGCTGGAGTCGTGTGGTAAGTCTTTCAGCAGGGGATGCGAAGAAACGGGTCCTGGATAACTGACAATAGCAACAGATTGAGCCATTGACTGGAAGTGCTGAGTGAATGCGTGGTAGTCGCGCGAACCAGCAGCAGTTGGTGCGGTAGGGTTTAGCGTGTGGGCAGGCGAGCCCGGCGAACGAAGCAGAGCTCTGCGTTTATACCTGAGCACCTCAGGGTGTGCACACGGTGCACGTCTACAGCGCCAAGCTGCAGCCGAGAGCGAAGAAGTGCGCATAGAACGTTGGTATCTTTCGACAAGCTCCTCCTGCCATGCACGCATAACGGGGGGATGGGCTGGGATCACGGTGAGCGATGCGTATTTTTTGTACTAAGATTGAAGCGTCCTTGGACACACGGGCGCGAAGTGCCCTGCCCGACGCACTGCAATGGTAACGCCATTGCTCTTTAAGGCGGTCCCAATCAGCTATGTCCGCTCCTACAAGCCTTCCGTGGACTGAAGGTCCTGGAGAACGCGGCAATCGAGACGCCATGGTCTCCGAATCGTCGGCGTCCCCGCCGGGAGGTGGAGAGTGAGCATAACCGGGCGGTGGTCGCTAATGTACACTGGAGTCGATGGCAACGACATTACACCAGCGTCGTGGACGTAGGCCATGAGGCCGGGGGATGCGTACACCCGATCTAATCTACTGCTTGACGCTGCTCGCCGCCAAGTATAGGCATAATTGCTACCATTGACACTTTGATGGATATCGGTCAATGCTAACTGCTGCACGAGACGTTCAAGTTCTCTGGCGTTCCAGTTTGACCGGCCACGACCCGGACCTCGTACGTCTGCGTGTGAGTCTAAGACGCAATTAAAGTCCCCTAAGAGTACCACATGCTGAGAATCCAAAAGGTATGCATCCAGAGAGCGAAAAAATGCATTAGAGTTCACGGACGCCGCCGGGCCGTAGACTGCGACAAATTTTATACGTAAGGAAAAGAAGGTGCAGTCGAACGCCAGCACGCGTCCGAAGGCATCGAAGGATACATGATGGTCACGCAAGAGACCGCGGTTAAAAACAATGACTCCGACGCCAGTCGAACGCGTGCTGGCGTACGAAAAGAAACAA
Source organism: Rhipicephalus appendiculatus (assembly GCA_030522465.1). Taxonomy (NCBI): domain Eukaryota; kingdom Metazoa; phylum Arthropoda; class Arachnida; order Ixodida; family Ixodidae; genus Rhipicephalus; species Rhipicephalus appendiculatus. The sequence continues at coordinate 5,014 of JALIZH010023977.1, read as the reverse complement.
TCGATATTGAATGCGCGTTTGAAAGCGAGTACATCAGAGAGCTTAAAAAAGTTAGTTTCTTGTAGGAACAGTAAGTCACAGGACACTGAACGTGCGAAAGCCAATACTTCAGCCTGTTTTTGTGGGTTGCGGAAACCATCAATGTTAAAGGTTATAACTTTTAAGGTGAGAGCCATGGCTATTAGAAGAAAAAGCCAATATAAAATCACGTAAATTTAGGGGGTACCTTTAGCGGAGCGGGTGCCCCGCGAGCGGCTCAGTCATTTTTTACGGCCAGGCGACCCACCGGAAGCACGGGGCTTCCGGGGCCGCGTTGAAGTCCGCAGGGGACTTCTGTCTCTGCTGGGGGGTTTCCGAATCGCTGCTAGGTGTCCGGTGGCGCTTGGTGCCAGGGCTCTTGAGCGAGGACGGCACAAAGTCGTCTAAGCTGTCCCGGCTGACGTCACTGGGGGGTGGCGTCTTCGTCAATTCGAAGGGCCGTGTCACTCGTGGTGCTGTTCGAGTCCTCGTAGATGGAGGCCTCGTCGTCTTGGGATCTGGTCTCCTCGATGACATGTGAACTTCCAGTTGACTGGGCAGCCATGTCATCTTCTTCTGCGACGCATTCCCCAACAGGCACCTTGTCTGGCGAGGGCTCGACCTGTGGTTCCGCGGGAATGATCACTGGACGCGGGGCACTGGATGGGTCTTCAGAGCCTGGAGGGACTGCCGGGTCCGGGGCTGGCCGGGGACGCAGAGGGCGCTTGGTGTAGCGTCTCGATTGGCGCACGTTCGTCTTGGCCAGTGATCGGGGCTGGCGTTGACGAACCCTCGCACATGTTCTTAGACGGCGTTTCTGGCTGAAGTGGCGGGAATTCTTTGGATGCCGCCTCCGAGTACGACCGCCTGATGGTGCAGGCTACGGTAGCATGCGAGTCGCCGCAGCGGCGGCACGGCAGCGAACAGCCCTTCCCGTCGTGGCCATAGACGCCGCACCGCCCACAAAAGGGAGCTGTACAGTTCATTCGAAAGTGACCACTGTCACCACATCGACGGCACACACGCTGTATTCCTTTATAGTCGCAGGTCACACGGTGGCCAGCGACTTTGAGGTGGTTGGGCACCGGCGACGAGGACTTCATTTCGATGCGAACGTATCGCGTCCCAGTAGTCACGGTTGGGCGCGACCCCATGAGTCCTCTGGTGATGTGCAACACCTTCCCGTAGGGGGGACAGTGCTTGTGCGAGGACTTCGCTGGGGACGCGGCACGGCAGGAAAAGGACGGTAACTTGGGTGACTTGTGGTCCCAGGGGCACAATGGCGACGCGCTCTCCTCGGATGGTGAGGTGCGACGCGTCTACGATTTGAGCCAGGGCGGCTTCGCTGTTCACAGTGACTTGGTAGTTTCGGCCTCCGAAGTGCTGGACACAGTACACTTCTTCGATTCCTACTATTGAAGACTGGCCACCCCGTATATATGGCAATGAATCTTGACCTCCAAGGTGGTGCCGGTGGGAGATTTCTCCTGTGCGTTGTTGAACAATAAAAATTCGCAGCGTGCGCGTTAACTAAAAGCGGTCTGCGGCGGAGCCCGGCGGAGCTATATATGAAAAAAAAAATTAAAAAAATAAATAAAAAAAAATTTAAAAAAACAAGAAAAAGCAAAAAAAAAGGCGCTGCGCCGTGCTCCCGACCGGGCTGCAGAAATTAGGCGCCTTTTTCCTTCTTCGAACCACAACCACCATATATAAATGGAGTGAAGCGCGTGCGAAATGCATTCGCATTTCCTCATGATTTCCCTTCGGGGAGGTGGGGGCCTTTTTTTTGTTTTTTTTCTTCATTGCCTGGTGTGGTCTAACGCACCGCACTGCGGTGCGAGGGGTCGATGGTTCGAATCACCGGTCGGGTGCCTCGGAATTTTTTTTCTTCTGATTTATTTTCCTTGTGCCTTTCTATATATATATATATATATATTATGACGACTCGAATGTGACGACGTTTATTAGGCCGCGAACTCGGGAGCGAACAAGCGCCACGGATCCGGTGATGAAGCGCGCACCCAAAAAAACGATGATGATTCGCAGCCAAACAGATGATGATGATTGATGGCTGCTCAAATGAGGATGAAGTGCATAATAGATGCCTACACTAATTCCCCCCCACGTGGAAGCGGCCAGCCTGGCCGCTGCAAGTCAAGGTGTCGGGAACGTCGCGTGAAGTGCTTCATGCGGGAGACGTGAACAACCTCGGTGCTGCGGTAACGGCGGTCAGTTGGCAAGACAAGTGGCGTCACGCGATAGTTGACGGGCGAAGTCTGCTCCAAAACTACGTACGGGCCGATGAACCGAGGCTGGAACTTGTCGCACAGACCCGGTGTGCGAATCGGTGTCAGGAGCAACACCTCTTCACCCGGTCGGAATGACACGACACGATGAGAGGTGTCGTAAATGACCTTCCTTTCTTGTTGCGTGGCTTCTGTGTTCATACGAGCACGCTGGCGACACTGGGCAAGGCGGGAAATATATTCTTCGCAAGAAGACTGACATGAAGTGCCATTGCCGGTGAAGAAAGAAACGTCGAGAAAGAAAGTAGGTGAACGTCCATAAACGAGATAAAACGGCGAGTAGCCGGTGGTGCGCTGGACGGCGGTGTTGTAGGCGAAGGTGAGGAATGGTAGAAGTTTATCCCAGTTTTTGTGGTCCGGTTCAATGTGGACAGCATTAATGTCGGCGAGGGTTCGGTGAAATCTCTCGGTCAGACCGTTTGTTTGAGGATGGCAGCCAGACGCTGTCTTGTGTGTAGTGCCAGAAGCGCGTAGAACTTCACTTAGCAGTTGGGATAAGAATGCCTTTCCGCGGTCGCTTAGGAGTATGCGAGGAGCACCATGACGCAGAATTATGGCCTGGAGGACGAAGTCAGCAACTTCCGAAGCTGAACCAGTAACCACAGAACTTGTCTCGGCGTAGCGCGTCAGGTGGTCTACGGCGGTCACTATCCATCGATTTCCAGCGCCAGTGACGGGAAGAGGCCCATAAAGGTCAACACCTACGACCTCGAATGGTGTTGTGGGGCACGGAATTGGCTGTAACTGGCCGGCAGGAGCAGATGTCGGAAGTTTGCGACGCTGGCATGGAGCGCACGAACCTACGTACCTCGCCACGCTGGTAGAAAGGCCAGGCCAATAAAAGCGGCTTCGAATGCGGTCGTAGGTTTTGTGAAAGCCAAGGTGGCCAGCAGTCGAATCGTCGTGAAAGGCGTTAAGTACGCGATGTCGAAGAGAGCGTGGTAGAACAGGTACCCAGCGTTGACCGTCAGGATGATAAATGTGACGATATAGTACACCATCCTCCAGCTTAAATTGGTAGAGTTGACGACGAAGCCGTGCGTTGGGTGGACGCGAAGCTGCAGAGAGGTGGTCTATGATGCGCCGACAGTACGGGTCAGCGAGCTGGCGAGAGCTGAATGGTTGCTCGTCGTCGGCGGGCAGCTGGTCCAGTGAGGCGAGCAAGGCAACTGAACTAGAAGTGACGTCCAAACTGGTGTTGTCTGGAACGGTTGCGGGAGTGTCGGGCGGAGCCGTAGGTAGTGGGCAACGGGAAAGAGCGTCGGCGTCTTGATGTTTTTTGCCAGATTTGTAAATAATCTCAAACTGATACTCTTGCAGGCGTAGAATCCACCGACCCAGGCGCCCGGACAGGTTCTTCAATGTAGATAGCCAGCATAAGGCGTGGTGGTCCGTTACAATAGTGAATTGACGGCCGTACAGATAAGGACGAAACTTCTGTACTGACCAAACCACAGCGAGGCACTCCTGCTCAGTGATCGTATAGTTCTTCTCGGAAGCGGTGAGCACTCGACTAGCGTATGCAACGACTCTCTCCCGTGAAGAGTCATCGCGTTGGAGAAGAACAGCACCTATACCGCGCCCGCTGGCGTCTGTATGCAGGAGTGTCGGGGCGGTCTCATCAAAATGGCGGAGTACAGGCTCTGACGTGAAGGCTTCCTTCAACAGGTCAAACGCCGATTGACATTCTTCGGACCACACAAAGGGTACATCGGAAGCAAGTAGTTCGTGTAGTGGCGCAGCTATTGAAGCGAAGTTTCGTATGAAACGACGAAAATAGGATGCGAGGCCAAGAAAACTTCGCAAATCCTTAGGCCTTCCGGGGCGCGGGAAGCGAAGGACGGCAGCAGTCTTGTCGGGGTCAGGGCGAATTCCGTCCTTGCTCACGACATGACCGAGAACCTTGATGGATTTGCTGGCGAAACGGCATTGCTTGGTGTTGAGTTGCAGACCCGCGCCAGCAAGGCATGTTAGGACTTCGTCCAGGCGTTGTAGGTGCTGAGGAAACGTTGACGAAAAAGATAACAATGTCGTCCAGGTAGCAGAGGCAGGTCTTCCATTTCAGGCCGCGCAGCACGGTGTCAATCATGCGCTCAAATGTGGCAGGCGCGTTGCAGAGCCCGAAAGGCATCACGTTAAATTCGTATAATCCGTCGGGAGTTGCAAATGCCGTTTTTTTCCTTATCGTCTTCGTGCATGGGAATTTGCCAATATCCCGAACGCAAATCGAGGCTTGAAAAGTATTCCGCGCCTTGTAGGGAATCAAGAGCGTCGTCAATGCGTGGCATGGGGGTACACGTCCTTGCGTGTGATCTTGTTAAGTGCCCGGTAATCGACGCAAAAGCGCACAGAGCCATCCTTTTTTCGTACCAAAACAACAGGCGATGACCAAGCGCTAGCTGATGGACGAATTACCTCTCGTTGGAGCATGTCAGCGACGTTTTCCTCTATGATTTTTCGCTCAGCAAGAGACACGCGGTACGGGCGGCGGTGCACAATAGATGTTCCCTCTGTCTGAATGCGATGCACCGCAGTGGTAGTCTGGCCCAACGTTGAGGAGCAGGCGTCATAAGAATCGGCGTGTTTGGTTAACAAATCAAGCAGCTGCTGAGCCTGCGTAGCTGTTAGGTCATCGCTGATAAGTGCTGTGAAAGGGGACGAAGAACCAGGCTCAAAGGTAGGAGGGTCGC
>JALIZH010023975.1:0-42818 GCA_030522465.1 Rhipicephalus appendiculatus | reverse complement strand
TAGAGCTGCTGCAGACGAACAGCTAAAACTGCATAATTCGTGCCCAAGAGAGCAGTGGACTCACCTTGAACAGGCGTACGTTCTCCGTGTCCGCACCTCTACGAATAAGGCCCCCCTCCAAGCGTCACTTCCATCGTGGAGCCTCCGTGTACAATATGTCGTGACTGCAACCGGAGATGCACACGTCTACTCGGAACGCAATGCCACAACACTGGAAGACACGAGAACACACTCCAAGAGTCAGGGAAGACCGAGAGAGAAGGCGCCATCGCCACCGACGCCGACGGTGAGCCGCGGTGCCACGACACACAGCGTATACGAACGGCACAGAACGCCGCCACGTGATATATATGACGTACACGGCGGCCAATCGAAACGCACTCTACGAGAGTGAATGGACCTTTCCTGAAAGCCGCGAGCGCCACCATGCGCAGGCGCAGTGCATCACGGGAAAAAAAAAAAAAAAAAAGATCGCCGCCTCCGTTCACTCCGTGCGCTCCGTCGGCCACTTCAGACGTGCGTCCAGGCTTTTCGCAGCGCGCGCGGTTCCTCTCTTCACAAGCCGTCTCCGGACCACGCCATGCGGTTATCACTCGTTCTTTTATCGTGTTGAGCATCGTAAGCTACAGAGTACGCCACATTGTACCTGGCACGGCAAGTCAGGCGTTGCAACTGAAGTCGGCAGTCTCCATATAAAAAGTCACTTCGCTGACGGCTCACGCGCCTTTACCTGTGATGTAGTGGCGGAAAACCAATCTGTAGTGGCAGAAAACCACTTGCTCGCACCATGGTTGCTCAGAAAGGCACGTCATTCGATCTAATCGCTCCTTATATTGTATTATAGCGCACAGATGATCCTCCCAACCACAGAGCTTTGCAGTGCGCGTGTCTTGCGAGTGGGAGGGAAACGAGGGGAGAGCGTAAAGCGTAGCTAGCCTTGTATAGACTACTTTACGGATGGGTTTGAGTGCCGCCATAGTGGGCTGTTTTGTATCTTTAACCTTTGTGTTTTTTTGTCTAACAACTAAACAAACAGTGTTGCAGTAGACGCATACGCATGAAAACGATTGGGTTGGTGCATACGAGGTTTCACGACCTTATTAATTCACGTCGTGATATACAAAAACAGGAAAACATCGGCTTAACAGCCCAAAGTGGCGGCGCCCACATGTATTACGGAAAATAGTCTATACTACGGTTTAGCAGCTGTCTGGGAAAGGAAAATGAGGGTGAGGAGTGATGTGAGCTTGAGGAGGACGGAAAGCAGGAGGGAAGAGCTAAAGCGAAGAATATACCTGTCTGAAATAGTATAGCGAGAGAGTGGTAAAGAAAAGTGAGAAGGGGAAGAAGAAGGAGTGGTGTGGAGCATAGCGTAGACATGAGTACTGCAGAATAACCCCGGATGAAAAATGGAAGTGAGAGTGGGGAAGACAAGAGTGAGGGAGACGCCACCAGCTCCTCCGTCTCTTTCGACCCCCTAATGTGTGGCGGCGCCAGTTATTTTTGTTTTGTTTTGTTTTTACAGTGAAGATGTGTATGGCTAGGGCAATTCCGTCGTCCGCGGACAAAAACGAATGTGCCACATATATTGGGCAAACCCCTTCTACTCACCTCTGGTCCACTGAAAATTAAGAATACAACCCATGGTGGGACAAGCACCAACTTATCTGCCACACCATTTGGGCAAACCCCAATGCTGACCACTAGGTCCTCTAAAAATGAAGAAGGGTACACACGGGCGGCAAACACCACTTACAAATGCTACACGATGTGCCAAGCGCATGCAGGCAAGCCAGATGACACGATGTATGTCGCGAAACGAAGATTGCGGCAAAAAGACACATGCAGCTCAAATGGCTCCTCAAGGATCATGAACGAAACGGCGAGCGCATGCGGCAAGCCACAGTTCTGAAGACACACGTTGCAGAAAGAAAAATCTCTCGGCCCCTTATGCTTACGCCTAAGATTACTCGAATACGAAAACATCCTTCTTTCTCTGCTCGTTCGGTGCTATGACGTCACCTTATGTGACGTCATAGTAACGTGATGATTACGTCACAAATTTTGGCGACCTGTGACGCCATGATGCCGTCATTGGGTGGTGTCATTCTGAAGATGGCTTTAAGTGCGGAGCACTTTAGAGGGGCTGGGCTGTCGTATGCTGTCGTATGCTGTCGTATGTTGCCGTCTACGCTTGGCGTAGCGCAGGCAAAACCACATATAGCATAGCCAACTGTAGGATATTGAGCGCGCGCTTGCGCCAAAGGAAATTCTTCTACCTCTCGTTCTTCGCGTGTCTTAATGGCGATATTAAGTGCGGACATTACTAATATGGCTAGGGAAACACAACAAGCCGACACAGCTATAAAAACTGAAAGAGATGAAGCAAGCGAGAAAGAGAAACAGAGAGAAAGAAAAAAGAAATGTAGGAAGAATAGAAATAAATTGAAATAAAAAGAAAAGAAAAGAAAACTGGAAAGAGAACAAGAAAGAAAGAGACAAGGAAGGAAGGAGAAAACTGAAGAGCAACAAAGAAGGCTGCCCCAGCTCCGCACTTCTTTCAGGCTTGGCTCGAGTCGGGAAAAACTGACTTAGTTTTTAGTTTTGTTTTTCTTTTTTCGTAACTTGTGTTGACGCCAACGCTGCGGGATGAAGGTCGACGCCAGCGGTCAATTCTTGCGTTTCGTGCAGCAGCAGGGGCTTTCACCTGAAAATGGAAAATTCCATTTCCATTTCCATGTTCCGACGAAGAAAAAAGATTACAACCACTCCACACAACCAGACAAGCAACTCATGTTTATAGAGACTGGATAGGTGTTCTATTAGAGCTGCAGAAGTAAATTCAAACCATATAAAGCTTTATTTCTTTTCAGAGTGTAGGAGGCGGGACTAAAAGGCGCGAGTACGGCTTGACAGAGGTCCCCGTCCTCTTTGTGCTTGGCATGGAAGAGTACCTACGTAATACATGACGGATGCATTGCACATAGCGTACGGTCTACAATATTAGTTTTTATAATACAGCACGGCACAAGCAAGGATGCATTGCAAGAGAGAAAAAAGTAATGAGACATTGCAAGACAGCACACTTCTCGAACACAAGTATCGAGGCACAGTATAAAAATAACACAATAACAAAATAAAAACTGGAACAAAGCTTTACAGACCTCAAAGCATTGTATTCGATCAACAATATACAGTTTACGATGAACGTACGAATAATGGATGCCATGTCTATGCATTTCCGATAGGAAGTCCGAGTTCATAACTCCAGCAAATAAACGGGTCAAATGACTCGTAATGTAACATATCCAATATATGCACAAGGGTTTAACATGAAGACTTTTTCATAATAGTTAGCTCGCGTGGTGGGCATATGCCACAATTCTTTGTTTCTTGTACGTTCTATACATATACTTGAATGTGGGTTTGCAAAGTCAGTTACATATGTGTCATTGTGCTGGTCTCATAATGTATAAGCAGTAACAATCAATTGTTATATAGTTGATGTGCTGGCAGTAGATATACTACCAGTGCATCAACTTGATGGAATGGCTATTGTTGAAATTAGAGTAAATATAGTGGATCGCATTACTCTAAATCGTTTACATCTTTTCACCCCACCTCCATTACATCACGATAATTTGAATGGCTTGTTATAAATGTATGACCGTGTACGACCGTGTACGCTTACACCACGGGATCATGAACGTAACACGCCCAGGCATGATTCTACTCGCTTTCCTATTAAATTTTCCTATTAAATCTAAGTGCATAGCGAAACTCTTTATCTGTACAGATCCTCTCCACGAAAATATTTATGACTGCTGTCTATGTATTAGTATCTGCCCTTAGACTTTGCTCATTGTTTATATGCGAGATTCCTAGCGGAAATTCTCATATGACACATATGAATCGTATCCTATAAGCTCCTTTGAACCCATATGAATCATAAGTGTTCTCGTATGATCATACGAGATTATTGGATATGTGTCATACGTGCCATATGAAATTTTTCGATAGTGATATCGTATATGTATAAACATAGTGGTCCCGATCATTTTTGACTTTTTCCTATATTTGTTGTATTTTTTTGTGTGTGTTTCCGCAATACCACTACAATGCTGATTAGAGAGCCGTTTCTAACGTAGCATATCTTGCTACGTTTTAAAATACGCGGTGCTGTTGCCCTGCCGTGTCGGTGAAATCCTACACTTGGAGGTTTATTTTTACACCACGTCGATGTTTTGAAGGCAAGAACGCTGGATAAGCAGTGTTCATTGGTTCGCCGAAGATTCTTGTTCTACGCACCTTTTCTCAGCGGAAGCACATGCGCACAAGACACTAAAGCAAATAGAAACACTAGAAGATCTTCGGTAAGAAGCCGTCTCAGTACATGTATCCCCTCTGGCTCTTGCTTTACTCCGAAGTCACTCAACTGTCGACATTCATAGAAAACATTTTTCCGTCGTTGTCATCGCGGTTGGCACTCATCGTAAGTGTGCGCTGGGAGGGAGGTCGGCCGTGCCCCTAGTCTTCTAAAGGAAGGGGTCCCCAATTCTAGCTCATACATTTACTCAGTCGGATCTTCCATGTCTTTGTTTAATGTCCTGGGCTACGTATATTTTTGGAGATAACAGCAACCAAGGACACTTTATGTTGCATTCCTGGTGCAAGTATAGTTTACTTCCAGTCTTCACCCAAGAAAAGCCCGGAACCAATGACAGACCGTTGTTAGAAGCACGTCATCACTTCGCTTATATATTTGTCCCCATTGTGGAGCTTGTTCTTTTCATGAGAACTCGGCCAAAAAGAGGGGCTCCGCTGCAGTGAAACTTGCCTCCCCGCCCACCCCAATGTTCAACCTTGCGAACGCCTATGACGCTGAGGTCATTCCGTGTCGTCGACGGGCTACAAGCTTCAGACGATGTTGCGAACCACAGCACTTTCACTATTCAGCTGTCGTTCCCCAACTAGCATGAAATGTATTCAGATGTATGCGTGAATCCGCAGAGCGGGCCTCAAGCGGCTCGTCATGGCATCACGTCGTGCGCCTCCCCGTCTACATTAGCGTATTTCAAAATGCGCAGCTGATGGATGACACTGGTGTACATGGTTGTGCTCAGCTTTATGCACAGTGCAGGAGCGCTTGTCTATCCGTTAGCGCGGGTACATGACCGACATTTAACAAAGTGTAACACAGGACTGCCTGTTGAGCAACAAAGTGCAATGCTCCGATTTTGTTTGTAAACTCGGCTGGTCGTGTTTGTGATTGCCTTTGCGAGATGATGTTTCGCGGCGGAGACACTGACGCTTGTGTCCCGGACGCTCCACACTGCAAAATCCCCAAATAGAATTAACGAAGCAGTGGATTCAGTAGTTGAGTTCAAAGGTTATTAAGAGGGAGACGCTGTAGCTGGCGGGTGCACAACGTGTGATGCACGTACATATTTACGGCGTGCCGTGCAAAACATATCACTCAATTACCTGCGTACATTTCAGTGAACGCCGTCTGTTACGATTTGTGCTTTGCAAAAAAAAAAAAAAAAGAATCCTCTGGCAGACTGCAAACACCCTATACATAAAAATAGTGTACGTACGCTATTGCGACTAATGAAGGTAGTTGCTATGCTATACCGTTAAATTGAACCGCAGAGGGTCGTTGGATTGCTTTGTCATTAAGCGTTAATGAGGACTTGGGGCGGGACCCAAATCAGTAAAACGGAGTCAGGCATTGCGAACAAGGCCCGACTGAGCTTAATTTATCGTAATAGGCGGTGCGCACAGCATATTGTTCTGGATCATGAAGTCGGTTTTTCTAAGACAATCGAATTTAATTAAGCTCAGCTGCGGTAGCCACTGAAGTCAAGCGAGACTGGATCAGCATAATGCAGCCCTAGTGTTTTTCGCTTGATCAAATTTCCTTTCCTTATTATGCACCGCTGACAACCAATATTACGACATGATAACAATGGCAGAAAGCACCTTGGTCAACTGGGAAACCATCAAATATACATTTTTGTAATACAGACAGTCAAATTGTTGTACCCACCTCTGCTCATCGAGCCTGACTAGACAAGGTAGAGGAGGACAGGAATGAAAGGCCGATTGGCTGAAAAGAGAGAAATTTGTCAGACAAATTATTTCAACACTTCTCGGATGTCTCCGAAACGAACACCTTCAAAGCCATCCAAAAATTAAAATATGGTACAACGACGGTGACAACGATAACATCACGGTGACGTTGCCCGATTCCTATGCACCTTGTACAGTTACCGTTGCTGTCCACGAGGAGAAGTCTATTTTGAAGTTTCCCACCATGTAAGCACATTCTGGTTTTGCACAGTTTAAAGCAGAACAACCCATGCAGACTCGAATCTATTAAAGACGGGTGATTGCGTCCCCCTCGCGTGCTGGCGTTCTTTAGGAACCCATTATGTTACACTTAATGAGCATCGGTTATCTTGTCTACTAGCTACATACCCTGCCCATGCCCATTTCATGTTTTTTTTTTGTCCTTTCGACTAAGGTGTCCTCAACCCCCCTTTGTTCCCTGGCCCATTCTGCTCTCGGCTGGTCCCTCAGGGTAACACCTATAATTTCTCTTTCCAGGTCTTGCTGCATCGTCCTCTATTTAAGCTGAACTCTTTTCGTAAGCTTTCAGAGTGATTGCGTCCCCCCTCGCGTGCTGGCGTTCTCATCACCCCTCATCACTCTTTTTTCTCCCCTCTCCCTTATCCCCTGTGCAGAGTAGCAGGCTAGAGCGCGCTAGCTCATGCCGACCTCTCTGCCTTCCAATAAATTATCTCTCTCTCTCTAGGAACCCATTCAGTTACACTTAATGAGCGCCGCTTATCTTGTCTACTAGCTACATACCATGCTCATGCCCATTTCATGCTTTTTTTTTTCTTTCGACTAAGTTGTCCTCAACCTCCCATTGTTCCCTGGCCCATTCTGTTCTCGGCTGGTCCCTCAGGGTAACACCTATAATTTCTCTTTCCAGGGCTTGTTGCGTCATCCTCAATTTAAGCAGAGCTCTTTTCGTAAGTTTTCCGATTACTGCCCCCCCCCCCCCAGGTAAGTACCGGTAACAGACACCTGTTATGTATTTTCCTCTTGAGAGATACTGGTAAACTGTTAGTCTTGACCTAAGAATGACTGCTAAAAGTACGCCACCCCATTCTAATTATTCTAGTTACTTTAGTCTCATGGTTCGGATCTGCGCTCACTAGCTGCCCTAAGCAGATTAATCCCTTAACCGCTCCCAGTGATTCGCCACCTACATTAAACCGTTGTTTTATTCCGATACGTTTGAACAATAATATTCAGACACACCGCTCCGACTTGCCTGTACTATTCAATAATCATGCTTTGTGATTCATTCCCTGCGTTACTCAGTAAGGCAATGTCGTCATCGAACCGCAGGTTAAGGCTCGTTCCCACCTGTGACCAGACTGGTTGCGCGACCGAGCCAGTCGCAAAGCGACTCCTTTGGTAAAGTCGCTTGCTGCTCACTTTTTCAGCCGTGCGACTGCAGTCGCAAACATCTGAACCAATCAGATGCGTAGGAACACGACGTCAGCCTATTTTGCGGGGCAATAGCAATGTAAATGGACATGAATTCTGTGTGTCGACGGGTATAAGCTTCACGCAGGTGTGAACATCGGTTGTCTTAGGTCACCTTTTTGTTGGCAGTCGCACATGGTCGCAGGTGTGAATGAGTATTTACTAACAAATTTTCTGGTAACGCTTATCTACATATGTTACTGTTACCAACCCAGGGCTCTGAAAACCTCTTGCTAACACGCGGTGAATAGCAGTGAAGAGATGGTATCTCCCTGTCTTACACCTCTTCAGTGAAATTTGAAATGCGAAGAATTTCTTAGCGAACTGCGGGCACCTTGAGTGTTTCAATCTATCTATCTATCTATCTATCTATCTATCTATCTATCTATCTATCTATCTATCTATCTATCTATCTATCTATCTATCTATCTATCTATCTATCTATCTATCTATCTATCTATCTATCTATCTATCTATCTATCTATCTATCTATCTATCTATCCAACCGCCTATGTCTGGGGGCTCTTTTTTAACTTGCACTCTTAAAAAAAAGAGAGTCAAAATAGAGTCACGGCTGCTTGACTCTCTTTGTGGCAGCCGATGACCACCTTTTTTCCTAAGGGGGAGTCACAATACTCTGGTCGGCGCTCTTGGATGAAATAAATGACTCCCTTTCTCTAGGGTAGTCAGTGATGGGCATTTTTAAAGAAAATGAGCCTAGAGATTGAAAATAAATAAATAAATAAATGCTGACAGTGAGGGATCTGTGGTCTTCGCTCACGTTCTCTGCGTCGAGTCGGGCACAGTATGACGCCGCTACATCAAAGGGACAATTAGAAAAAAACACTTCAATTAACATTTTAATTTTCAACTTGAGGGCACTTCCTTATATGGGAAATTTGTAGGCCGTCACCATTTATGGCATACACACTTTCTAAAAATCTAAAAAATTGCACAAAATTCTTATTATTTTTTCGCATTTTCTGTTTTTTTCCTCACTCTCCCCGACGTGTTTTCGACGGAGAGTAACCGCCGCACGAGACGTTAGTAACTCAACCCCTGACGAAGGGAGGACCCCTCCCGAATTGGTTGGGAAATGAATAAATATATCATTGTTGACAACTCCCCGTTGTGTTATAATTCATATATATAAATACACACATCATACATAAGCGTGCGCAGGGTTCCCCTTCAGGGGGGGGGCGAATTAAGGTTCGTCGCAGCGCCCCCCCCCCCCTGTCGCCCCCCCTACAATGTATAAGGCTGGCTTTGCGCCCCCCCCTTCTCGCCCCTCTGCCCCCCCCCGTGCGCACGCCTATGTATATATATTTATGCATAAATTCGTGCTTTTCACTGAAGTACGTTGTTCTTTTCTGGATGTTGAAGAAATTTTCGATCTTTTCATTATTACAATCTTGTGATGATTCGATACCTTCACCATGCCGCAACAATTATTGGCAGCTTATGTTTAGCATACAGCTTGGCTGCAGTAAATAAACATTGCACTATAGTATTGTTTTATGTTGCTTATGGTCACATTTCGTCTTGAGAACTTGTATATTTTCACTTTGCTGAGCTCTGGTGAGCTTTAAACGCAAAAGTTTCTCACTGTTCACCGCTGAAACATTTTTAGAGAAACCGGCGCAGCGGCTTTCTATGACGATGCCAGCGGGCATAGTGTCAAAGGGTAGCGTCACCTCGGGGAAAGTTCCGAGTGAACAATAGGAGCGCGGCCGACGTGCCAGGCATCTTAAAGTAGATGGAGGCGCTGCCCCGCGTGTTGTTTTGCTTAAGGCCGCTGTTGCGCACTTTAAGATGTATTTGGAAAGCGTTTTAAAATACCAAACACGCATGATATTTGTTACAACGTATATATTATCTTTAACCGACAGTTGTCATTGTGAGTGAACACATGCCAGCTATCGCTTTGCACCTAATGAAAACTTCAGGCACGTGCAATGCCACCTTCAGTTTCGGTTTTGGGGGCTTATGGCAGGCTTTGGATTTGGCAACTGAACTTTTCGCGCCAAATCCAAGGGTGATCGGCGCCGGAGCATGGCCAGAACCGGTCTGTTGTAGCCTCTTTGCAGACTACTGTCTGTCTCCATGAGCGGACCTATGGATACAGTACACTGTACCATGGAGAGCAGTCAGCGCAGTCATTGTTCCGTTGCTTCTCCGGTATCTGCATCTGCGATTCATGACAGCTGCAGCGGCAACACGCCATTTAGTCCGCCTTCCATTGAAAGCACGTCGATTGATGCGCAACCAGTTTGCCTCGTTTCACATGGGTCGTCAAAGAAGATTGTCGCCCTGAAAGGCTCCCGAAAGCTGGCCGATCTGCAGGAAAGTCTGCGAACGAGTGGATTTGCGCATTTGATGACCAGCAACCCGCTAATACAGGTGAGCGTGATCAATGCATCGACGCCTTTATCAGCATGTTTAATGTTGCCGCGCGTTTCACCGAAACTAATTGTTATCGACGCTGTTGGAGAACCTGTCAGCAGCGGGGTTTATTGCGAGACATCGATTTTTACGGCGTTACCCTGTTCGCCGTTGATGCAGCACGTTCTGAATGTTACTTGTGTAAAGTAATCGAGCGGCTGACCTGCAGCCGCTGCCTCATAGAAGCTGCGAATTCCCACATTGTATGCGGCTGATCTGCGTGGTAACGCTGCGGCGTCGGCCTCTGCATATTTCTGCCAAACATGGCGGCGGAACCCACGGATAGGACACTTTGTGTGCTTCAGCTTAAGCTGCATATACATGTGAAATATCCACCCGCGGGCCTACCTTGTATATCGGTGAAGGTAAAGTACTATGTGACCTAGAATGTCGCCTAAGTACATAGTCACTTAGTCACCTAGTACATGGCACATAGTCACTAAAACAAGTAAATGCATGTAACAGTGATGGGAAAAGAAAACGGTGCTTGAGTAAATGTCGGTGCAATATGCGCTGCCTCACATCCAATGTGCAGGCTTATTGATAAACAAATGGTGTACGTTTTCAGATCTACAGTGAACGCTTCAAGTGTTTCGTTGATCTCGACGACACAACAGTGAATGATGGTGCGCTCATCAACCTGGTTGTCTCACCGGACCACTCATCCAAAGCAGTTGAACAGCCGTATGCACATTCTTTTATCCATTCCAGCAGTGGCGTAAATCCACTAAGACCACAAGGGGGGACAGACATCTTGCAATGGCGGCCATTTTGTTTATATATATATATATATATATATATATATATATATATATATATATATATATATATATATATATATATATATATATATATATATATATGCTTTATTTTTAATCACATGAAATTAAAATTATGCATTCCCATATAATAATATTAATAATAATTATAAAACAAGGATCAGAAAAAATAGCACTCAATATCCAATAGTAAGCGACATAGCAAGGCGAAGTTAGTTTCTATCAACTCGTGAGCAGGCGCTAGCATTTTTGCAGCTGCGTCATTCGGGTTAAATTATGCAATAAAGATTGTACCACTTTTTGTGCTAACGCATAAAGGTATTCCTCATCGTGTGTACTGGCTAGAAGTACTGAGTTTCTGTTCAATGAAAGTTTTTCAAATTTCAGAGTTGGTTTTACGGAGAGTGCGTTGTCCTTGACTGTCAAGAGTCAATCATGACATGTGGAAGCTAAATATCGAGGGGGGACACTTGCATGGGGTGTCCCCCCCAGCCTGAACACAGGGGGGGGTCAAGACCCCCCTGACCCCCCCCCATGATTTACGCCACTGCATTCCAGAGTTATTCATGAACCTCAAACAGCACTGAAATGTATCATGTGCTGGAAGGCTTAAGTGCAGTGCCCATGGACTGAAATACGACATCAAAACAATATCACGATTAGTATGCACAGTCTCTTAAGGTGACTGTGCCAACAAAACTGGGCATTTAAGGTAACTTTGCTTCTCATATAATTGTTCGAGTCTAAATGACCGCAATATGACACGAACTGCAGCTGGTGGAAACAAAATTATGTGCGTTACTTGGCCTTATACTGTTGCATTTCAACCTGTAAGGACTGTACCTGCACGTTTAGTCAGGTAATAATTTGTCACTAACAAAGAGGAAATGGAAAATTGGGCATCTTCAAATAAGTTGGCCATTTCGAAATTTAGCAATTAAAAAAAAAAAGAGGTGCCCGCACACACACATTTACTCACGACTGACTATCTTAATTTTAATTAACTGAAATTATAAGATAAACACAGAGTACCCTTACACTTGCAGTTCTATATTACATGCAAGGACCGGATAACCATCAAACATACAGAATACACAAGCCGATAGTCATCTTCTGAACACATGGCTCCTTTCCGATATAGATTGAACCTCAAGCGCAAAAGAAGCCATGTGCACTTTTTAATCTGTCAGTTTATTTATGTCTTTCCTATGCTTCATGGTTATCGGGCCTTTTGCATGTAATATAGCTATGCATGCACATGCTCACTCTTGCCTTTGTTTATAAGCTTGGTTTTAGCTAATAAAAGTTCAGTTGTGTGTACAGTGTGTGTGTGTGTTGCAGTTAAAAATGATTTACTAACCAAAGCTCCAGTGGCCTATATATTTAAGATGGTTTCTACACTTGGTACACTTGTTTTTGTTTTTGTATATTTTGAAAGTTTTGTGGGAACATGTGTGAGCAGTTACTTTTTACGGTTTTTGTTTTAGAATAATAACCCCATTTTGGTGGACTTAAGCATGGCATGTTTCTGTCTAGCTCAGGCATGTTTAATACATAAAACATTAATAAAATATTTTTGAAATACAAATGCTCGATATATGTGGCGGAAGAAAAAAAGCTTAATTACTTACATAAACTTTCGAAGGTTGTACACTTCCATACTTGGAAAACCGGCGCTAACACGACATAGACACAAGATGAGAGGGACGGACGATGAGTGCTGCTTAACACCTGAAGTTTATTGAAACGAAACTGAACACACGAGCAAGCAACACCACGCCTGCATGGCAATTTTAGGTCACTTGAAAGAAATTCCTAAGCATGCGTATCTCGCAGTCTAGCAAATAAGGAGGAGGCTCAGATATGCAATCATCATCCATCACTTTGATGAAGAACACTAGTGCGAGTTCATGAGCCCTTTTATGTTTGTGCTTCAACATACTGTGATGATGAAAAAAGGGCTGCACCCACGCGACCTGCAATGAGCTGAAAGATGTGAAGTTCATTGATGCAATTACCTGACTGGCCTACCAACACCTTTTTGCAGAAGAGTGGAATTCTATGAACAACGCCAACGGTGCAGGACAGGGTGGGATTTCGATGCTGCACCGAGCAGCCTACAAGTGCTTTTCCTCTAGCCTTCTCAACTAAAATTAGGAAAAGCTTGTGCTGGAATTGAGAATGCTAGAGGAACAGTGGTTCTAGGCTGCTCGGTCAAGCATTGCAATCCCACCGTGTCCTGCACTTTTGGGGTTGGTCATAGAATTCCCCTCTCCTGCAGAAAGGCGTACGTAGGCCAGTCAGGTAATTGCATCAATGAACGTCACATCTTTCAACTCATTACCGCTTCGCACGGCCACTGAGCAAAGCGAACAGCAATACTTTTTCAACACTTCTTCTGTAGCCGGAGTGACAGTTTGATACACAGCTTGTCTTCGGTATCGTTTGTCAAGCTGCCGCTAACTATTCGTCACATTCGAATACGATAGCAGGTTTAGATAACACCGCACATTCACAATAAAAGCACAACAGTGCAGTCGCTTCAGTGCTTCCCAAGTGCTTCCTTAGGGCCGGTGGCACTGCCCCATGGTCGCAGTTTGCAGCACACAAAGCTCCCCGATAGCTTGACAGAGAAGTTTTGTGACCAGCAGAAGTATTGAGGGACTCTGGTATAAGGCAGGGTATGTAATTTTGATGCCCAGCTCTTTTAATGTTTTTTTTTGTTGATTATAATAAATTAACTTCTTTTAGACTACTCAAAAGTGGAACTGCATGTGACGAAAATGAAGATGGAGCACGGCATGAAGAATTTTCGCCATTCAGACTACCTCAGATGCCAATTGACATTGCCCTGCATCTCTGAAATATCAAAGCAGGAGATGTGCCAGACAACCTTAGGAAGAAAATTATTGAATGGGTGTCATTTCATCTGTCTTCACAGACGATGTAAGTGTCAACATGTTACCTATGTGTAAGAAAAGTTGGGTTTGAATGCAATGAGGGCTCATTCTACAGTAAATGTTTTGTGATTGTGTTTAATCACATGCTTTACTTTTTCTTTTTGCAACTTTTTACTTCACCGTGAACCTTTAGCATAATGTAGGTTATAAAATGAACCCCCTGTGGTAGCTTGGCAGGTAGGGTGCCATACCACTAAAATTGAGGGCACGGGTTCGATGGCCAGCCACCACAGCGGCATTTCAATGCGGGTGAAACTCAAGAACGCCTGTGTGCTTGGATTTAAGTGCATGAAGGCATGAAAACTGCTGGCGCTCAAACTTATTCAAGTTTTAAAAACCTCAGATGGTCCAAGTATGTTGTAAGCTTGCACAATATAAATTTATTCCAAACTAATGAACTCCCATAGTTCATACGTCACATCTGCTGTGAAAAATTGGTGTATAGTGCTGCATTGAATACGAGAACTGTTTTCAGGGGCAAATTTGTATATGAAGTGCCTCAATTCTACTGCTTCCACCCATACAGTCATCATCAGGTCCCATAATAAGCAAACACACAATGAGAATAACATGCATAATTAGGGGTGCAGGTGCCTTGTAAAGAACAGCTATCTCATTGGGCTCATTCATCCAAGGTATCTCCGTTAATATGTGTGAGATTATTTAATGGAAACAGTTGTAATGCAGTGGTTTCTCATATTGTTTGTTTTTATGCTCTTGTGTTTTGAAAAAAAGTGATGCGGGCTTTCTTTAAACATAGGTACCCCAATAAGCTGTACAATGTTGCTGCAGTGAGCCTCGTAAACAACTACCCACAGCTGAGAGGTAGCTCGGACTCTGGACACGTAAGAAAATTTTTTTTGGTATTTTTCAATTTCTCATTCATTTTAATCGTGTTCACACATTTAAAAGAATAACATGTGCTGTCTCAACGTTCTGCAGCATATTGTAGAGTTTGCAGTTACATTTTTCCAAGGAAACTGCTAAAGAAAAACTTCTGGAGTGGAGGCGGCGCGCCACCGCTGAAGCCGATGGCCACCATATTGCTCAAGGCAGAAAACGTGGGGGTGGTCGCCTGGGTCTGCGCGAAAGTTCCACAGATGGCGAATTTCTCCACTCCTTACGTGACAAGCCGGTGTTGCGGAAAGAGTGGCATTAATGCAAGAATGCCTGTTGAGACTCGCATCAATAGGTGTTGAAGAAGCATAGCTGAATTTTGATAGTATACCAACTCGAACTTTAAAATGGATAAGTGTATCGATGTTGATCATAAGTATACATCGCCTACGTTTAGCACTAGCTTTAATTTCTCAAGTGACCGAACAGAATGTTCGAACACGTATTGATCATTCTTAATGCATGTTATTTGATAAAGCTTATCCGGAACTGGCTAGGATATGTCTGTCACTTAGTCCACGTGAACGGATCAGAAGCCAGATGGTCTTTTATTGAAACACTACAGACGTTGCAGCGGGGTGAGCGACTGCACCTCGGGAACCGACTGACTAGTGTTGAATTCCAATGGCGGAGTCGGAGCAAGTTTTTCTGCTCCTTTTGGAGCAAGTGTGTTCCAATGGCAGAGTGAGAGCGGGAGTCGAGCGTTCCAACGAGAGAGTCGGAGTGGATTTGGGACGGGAGTCACTCCGTGGAGCAGCAAAAGTTGGTCCGCCAAAATAGGCGGAGTGGACCGGAACTCTGCGTGACGCATTTCCTTTAATGCTCGGGGGCGCTGCGGTGCCGCCGGCTGCGACTCGCGAGTTGTTGTGGTAATGGCCGACGGCATGGACGGCTCGGTTAGCTCGACAGAGCGCTCGGCATTGCTTCTGCTACTCGACAGCGACAGCTCCGAGTCGGAAAGCTCAAGTTCCGACTCGAGTGATTCCTCGCACACTGACAGCGACGCTGAAGCTTGCGCTTACGAGCGGGGATTCGACAGGATGTTCCGCATTCCCGCGAAGAGGCCCAAAGTCGTCGGTTTCGTCGAGGAGCTGTTGCACACTGGGTGTGATCTCGATTTGTGAATAGCGCCGAACAGCTGAACAGGCAAGCGAACTGTGCGGTGATGCTGGCGGTTCTGGGTGATGGTAGTGGTTGGTAAAGGAAAATGAAGACGCTAATTTCTTAAGCCCCTTGAGGGAGCATGGCGCAGCATCTTTGGGGAATTTGGAACGGGAGAAAGGAAGGAGAAGGGTAGAATGGGTGCTCAAAGCAGACGAAGGCAGCATCTCGGGCAAGGACGCGTCGGACGCGACCAGAGGCAAGGAACCGGTCCGTGGGAGGCCGGTTGTTAGCGCTGGCAGAGTAGCCCGCGGTTCAGGGAGCAGACAGCGGAAGAGGCCACGCGCAAGGTAACCTGGGTAACTCGGCAGCTTCCGCCTTGCTCCAGCTACGCGGGTTGTGTTCCAATCGCGGATTTGGAGGATTTGCTCTACACCAGAGTTGAGTGCTCGCTCGCGGAGTCCGTCGGCTGCTCTGACTCCGCCATTGGAATTCAACATGATCACTCAGCTTGTCTGTGGTAGACGCACTCAACTACTGCAAATTCACGAGCTTCCACAATTTTAAGGTGCACTTGCTGCAGCAGAATTCATAAAGATTTTTGACCGTCTTGAATTAAAGAAATTCGTTTAGCAGACCGTATAAGGCGTTATGTGAAAGGCGAGTGAAGCCTCAATGAGGACTTTTTTGAAAAGGGTGAAGTGTATACAACTGGGCTGAAGTATGCAAATGGACAAGCACTGACTGAGCGCCTCAGGAAAAGCAGCTTTGTTGAGCTCCTTATATGCATAAATAGCATCACAGCACTTTTTGATAGACTTGTGGCAACAGGAAAAGTGCAGTATTTATTTGCTCACCCACAAAATGTCTCAAGACCAGCTGGAAACACTTTTTGGTTGCGTGAGAGGAAAATGGGGGGTATACCAATTTTACTGCATGCCAATTTACAGCTTCTTACAAGCGCACTCTTATTAGAACTGAAGTTGCGTCATCAGCGGCTGGAAACTTCTCTCGCGATATTGGGAAAGTTGTCTGCCTCTCTAGTGATGTAAGCCTCGTTGAGTCGCCAATATCTTTTGCTTTGTCAAGGAGATCGTCTTTACGGCAGCCACTGGACCGCGATACCAATCACAAGCATTGCGTGGACTTCCCGAAAAAGCCTTCCGTCTAATGTCGACACAGTAGTGGCATATAAATGGCAGGTTTTGTGGTCCAAAAAGAGTATGCTTGCATATCCAGTGATGAATGCTGCACTGCCCTGCTGTCTGATTAGCTGCAAGCACTCACAGCTGTGAAAACCAACGGTGGTCTGGTGGCACAGTCGAAGGATTTGCAGAAAATTTGTCGCATTTAAGAGAAAGGACCTCGTGTCCTACAGGTTCAGTGTAAGGACTTAAAAACGTTGCATGCAAACAGTGAGCACCTTATGGTAGGTGTATTGATAGTGGTCTTCAAACAAGCCTCGTTTGCTCAGCTTGAGCCTCGTTTGTTGTATACTGCGATCCACTCGACAACCGTATTTACAATTAGTCAAAGAAGATTGCCAACCTGTATATAAAAAACAGGCTTCACCACACTTCAAAAGAAATCAACTGGAACAACTAGAGTGGCGGAGTACAAACACAGCTGACAGGGACTGTCACTTTTAAATATTTGTAAATGAGCGGCAACTAGAGCTGCAACAAGCTGGTGAGCTAGTCTGCTTTTGTATCTTTTCTTTTGCTGAGTTTAGTATTTAAGGGTGTATGTTTTGTATTATTACTTTCATCATTGTCTGCATTATGATGCATTTTTTGAAGTTCTTGTGGGATTTGCTGGTTTTTTGATTATGTATTAAGCACATCCTGTATGCTTTATTTTTTTGGACATTGTATAAAGCCGGGGCTCAATAAAATTTTATGTACCACTTATTGGCTTTCAGGAATGCTGCAAGTTAATTCTACGTGTTGTCAGGCACGCTTCACCCTGTTTAATATGCCGTAAGAAACTGTTGTCCTCAATTTTGCCGGACAAAAAAGTTGGGCCAAGTAACTTAAACTAACTGTCCCGTTCTAATGCCGAGACGCGCCGGTGGAAGCGTTGCTCACGCTCAAGCTGCGCTCTTTCTTGCCTGGAGCAAGACGGCCGCCAACCGGTTTCCCAGGCATCACCCTCTCGTGCGGGCGCGTATAGGGGACCTTCACTCCAGAAGTTTTTTTTTTAAACCTCCTTGCATTTTCCCCACAGGTGCTTGCATAGGCTGGCAAAAAAATTGAAGCTCACTCAGACTCACTCAAGAAATATATTTTGCTGTGAGAGCTCACTCGGACTCAGACTCACCAAAATTTTTCTCAGCCAGACTCACTCGGACTCAGACTCACAAAACTTTTTCTCAACTGGACTCACTTTGACTCACACTCACCAACATATCATTGAGCCGGACACACTCACTCACGGCTTCACCCGAGTCTGAATGAGCCTGGGTGAGTCGACTGAATGAGCCTGGGTGAGTCGACCGTTAGCGTAAAAGGAGTTTTTTCGATCATGGAGTCATGGATGAACTGAGCGGTAACTTGACAAAATGTGTGCTTCATGCTGTAAAATGTGTATCCAAATCTGTGCCATACCTTTAGGATGTCTGTTTGAAAATACCTTACTATAATACAGTATTGCACAAAGCTTCTTACCACAATTGAGGGAACTGATAAATACAAGGATGTACTGCAATTAAGGAAGTTCCTAGCACGGCTACAACCTTGCTGGGTTACAATTTGGAACCATCCTCAACTATTTTGTTTACTTCAGGGCCATCAATTCCCAAACGGTGTTTCAGAGGTGTCTGGGTTACATCATCACTGCAACAGTACAACACTATCGATGGATTTCATGTCTAGCTTTCTATGTGTGCTTTAGGTCTGTCATTTTATCTAAACTGTCTGCCTCAGTCGAACAGTTGTTTCGGTGCTCAGCTGCTGACTGAAAGTTGCGGGTTTGATCCCGGATGCAGCGTTCCCATTTCGATGGAGGCAAAATGCTAGAGGCCTGTGTACTGTGCGATGTCAGTGTACCTTTAAAGAACACCAGATGGTAAAAATTTCCGGAACCCTCCACAACGGCATCTTTTATAATCTCATCGTGGCTTTGGGTCATAAAACCCCAAATGCAGTAAAAGCTCGTTAATTCAAACTCGCTTAGCTCGAACTTACGGCTAATTCGAACTGACTCCCTAGTTCTGGCACAGCCCTGCGTATTTCTATGGGGGGAGAACTCCTGATACTTCGAATGCGTCTATCTACACAATGGTTACATTGAACTGGGAGCCCCTGGTTTTCGTCGCCTCTACCTGAAGTCGGCCCAGAGTAATCACCATGTGTTGCAAAACCAAACCAAATTTTGCTAGTTATGCAAAACAACGAAACAGCAACATTTCTCAGCTGATAACAATTCGTGTGCTATGCTGGAGCTCTTAAGGAATATGCAGCTGATGCTTAAAGGAATCTCGACAGAAGAAATGCAAGCAAATACCAAGTATTGATTACTTTTAATATTGATTGTGTGATATTGTGATATTAACTCTGCCATGTAAATAAACGTGTTTTGGAGCATAAATAGCATCATATATTTCAACATTGAGGCTCACTGCTCGCATGCCGGTTCTTGTTTCTGGCATATCCGTGATTTATCAATTAATTCTGTTCACTGTTGAGCTCCACGTTTAGAGCTCCACGACATCAATTTAAAAAATAACCTGTCACAAACATCAGAGTCCCTCAATACTTCTACAGGTCATGAAACTTCTCTGTCAAAACTGTAATTTTTTTTATTTCTGAAATGAATTCTTCAGACGATTCTATTTCAGAAAAAAATTGTATAAAATTTTTTGCGTGAACGTAAAGTGACAAAAAAATAATTTTGGTTGTTAAAAACACACGGTTTATTCAGGGTAACGTCAAGCAAAATCCTAAAAAAAATGCTTATACGATTTTTATGAATAAAAATTATGCACTGTATTATATATAGCTCAAACACATACGAAAATAAGCACACCAGAGTACCTTTCCGATAAAAAGTGTTTGTGCTCTAACACTAAATATTTTTTAGCGTGTGATAGTCTGAGGCATGACTCCACACAGAGTGATTTGTTGCATTCTACACACATGTAGTGCGTTTCTTTGCATCAGAAAATCTTGTCTGACGAATTGAAATACATGAATCAGATTCTGATTCGGTACTTGGGGAATAGTCTGCATCGGAAGAATCGCCACTCGACTCACTAGCAGCAAAGCAACCTACACGCGCTTCTATAGCATAAGCAAGCTGCATGAGTGAGCGCACGGAAGAAAACTCTATGGCTGTGGGCCCTTCGGGAAAGCTATACGAGTGAAAAAGCTATAATAATCCTTCGTCTTATCGCCAATGAGACGAATTTTGCGAGTCCCCAAAACAGAAAACGCAACCACGGCGGCATCATTTGTGTAATTTAGCGCCGCACAGAAACATGTAATCGCGCCTTGGGGAAGCAATAAACGAGAGTTGCAAGCGCTTACCCTTTGAGAGATTGGAAACCAGACAGCCATTCCCTTAGTGGGCGTGAGTAGCGATAATCACGCGAAGGACGAAACCAAAACCAGCTGCTCCACTTGCCTGCGCAAGTGAAAGCCGCCGCACCGCTTTTGAAAGCAAAAACAAAAAAAAAACAATATCGAAGAAACATCCGTGCATGAAGGAAATTCCACCTATTTCCGAAGCGTGAGGGCGGCACATGCCAAGCAAGAAAAAAGATTGAAAAGGGCGCAAATTTATACATACAGGCCATGCCGTACATGTACGGCGAAAACCCTCGAGGGTTTAAAGCGGCCCAGCAACACTATTTCAGCGTGGTCAGAAAACGCTGCCAATCAGTAGTTTAGGCTCCCGAGAACACGCGAGCCAAACATTATAGCACAGCACACGCCCTTGAATTTAAAATAAATTCTCAAAGTCAGCTAGAAATCACTCCTTCTCTCTACAAATGATGCCATATACTCAAATGACCGCGCTAATACCCAAATTCATGGCTATTGGCTGATTTGAGCATCATGGGCTGCATAGTAACTTCGCCCGCCTCAGGAGGCTGCCATGTGTTCATGCAGACGCTCGTGACCTCATGGAAGGTTAGCCGCACACGCGAAAAAAAAAAAAGAAAAGTTGCTCAAGGTCATGACGCACGCGTGACGTCACTTCTTTCTCGTGTGCCATCCCTCCCTGCTTTAGTGTCCAGTGCATTCGTCATGACGAGAGAAGAGAGGAAGCAATTACAGCGTGCGACAAATCTCTGCAACTCCGCTCATAGTAGACGGATTATCAAAATGTTTGCAGCGGTTGATTCGTGAGGCAATAAACTTGTTTAGTGAAGCCATTCTATAGTTACTCTGAGAACTGTTGCAAAGCCCCTTTCACTAAAGGTTGTACTTTTTACAGATCTTGAATGAATGCCGTCGCCTGACTGGTGCATCACCTGACGAAGCATTACTGCGGGCGCTGAAAGAATTCAGCGAGCACATCCTCAACGCTGCAGCAAAGAAGCATGCAGCACAGTCAACCCTTTGCTCTCTGCAGACAGACATCGCAGTGGACAATAGGATTGCAAGAAACTGTAAGTTCACACTCTTCACTTCCATTAGAGTTGAGGGACATGAGCTATTTTCCAGTGATTTATTCCAACCAGGCTCAAAAGGAGCATTTCAAAGACGGAAGTTTGAATTCTTTCAAAATAATTGGGCCACATACTTCTCAAAGCATTAACACTGTACACATTTTAAATGGCTATGCAACGGCAGATTCTGGTTCATACCACGCTGATAGTTTTTGTGCGGTTTCAAGTTGGGCTAGTGTTTACCTGCATTATGCATGCTACAGTGGCAGAAATCCTCATTTCACGTGACCACATTTCATAGTTCCCTGGATATGAATGAATGACTGTCGTTACCTGTAGCAATTGATGTGTTGCACTACTAAACATGTGGATGTAGGTCTGATTCCTGGGAGCATCCCACAATGTCAAAAAAAGAAAGAAAAGGAGCATGTCAGGCACACACACAAAGTTTCGATGGCCTCCAAGTTTCGAATAGAGCAAGGGGTCCAACTTTATTCAGAAGCAGATCAGTCATTGTATAGCGAAACAGCAAACTTTGAATATTCATCAGTTATAAATATCCTTCATTTGAAGGCTGCTTCTTACTATTTGCTGCCCATGTACTATTGAATTATGCCACAGGAATTCTTGAAGTGGACGGCTGTTGGATTTTGTGAGCCTTGTAAAATAAACTGCTGGCAGTGTTGTTGCACTTGCTATATTACTAAATAGTTACAGGCAGCAGAATTGGTCAGCAGCGACAGCCCTTTCACTGCTATGGTTTTTCTCTTCAGATGCCAAAGGAGTGGGTGCCATCATGGTCCTTCCATTTCTCGTCAATGAGCGAGGGGGCGACATATTCACAGAAATGGTAAGAATTTCTAACTGTTTGCACGATCAAGCAGGAACTTAAGGTAAAAAAAATCATGTACAAATGTGGCAAAATATTAGGAGCTAGAATAGCCAGGGACAGTGTAGCTGTAAGTTGCAATGCCCTTATTCCTAAGGAGTCCCTGTGAGTTTTCGCACCAATTTAAATGTTTTCAGCGCAATGATGTGATGTGAATAACAGGGTGATTACGTTGGAGGCTGTTGAGAGGATATATTTACAATATCATTTGCAGCTTTGGCCAGTTTAGCTGACAGCCCGGGCTAGGTCGCTTCTTCCTTTTGTTGTGCATCTGTGTCGGAGAAACCATGCTGTATGCACGTAGTGCTACCCCCAGTGGCAGTAGCATTCTCTCTATGTGTCATGACATCAGGGTAATCGAACAGTTATAGGATTTGAGTAGTGTGGCATGTACGGTGTCTCTGGACTCTGTGGGCTAATGAAGCTGTGGGAGCTGGAGGGATGATCTTGTATGTTAGGAGAGTCACGTCACACAACACACGAGCCTGCCTACTGACATAGCAGTTTTTTTAACAGCCTAACATGACAGGATGGGGACTGCAGCAGTACCAGAGAGCCAGGCGTAAAGTGCTCATGTGGGTGTCTTCAGTTGTACAAGCGCTGTTTAATTATCTTGAAAGGTCAGGATGCGAGTTCAGGCTGTTTTTTGTGCGTGGGAAGCCCTGCTGGTGCCGTCAAGTGCGTATTTGCTGCCTAGCCCTGCGGCAGATGGAAGGGATGTACCAGGGGGCAATGTGGGATCTTGGTGAGCAGCAATGGCAGTGTTTCACGGTTCTGGCATTGATCAAAACTTGTAAAATATCTTCGGGTGGAGCGGGGCACAGTTTGAACTTGCCAATGGCTAAAACACAGTTGCAACAAATCTCTGACTGGGTCTTCACAGAGCAACCCGCCGTGGTGGTCAAGTGGTTATGGTACTCGACTGCTGATCTGATGGTTGTGGAATTGAATTCCGGCCGTAACGGCCACATTTCGCTAGAGGCGAAATGCTGGAGGTCCATGTACTTAGATTTAGGTGCACACTAAAAAACGTGAGATGGTAAAAACGTCCACAGCCCTTCACCACAGCGTCCCTCATAATCATATTGTGGTTTTGAGACACAAAGCCCCATGAATTATGAGTCCTCATAAAGCCTAACTTATTTGCTTACAGTTTCAGCCATAGTACTAGTTCCTACTATGGTTACCAGTTAGTGCATACTATGAGCATGTTTTGTTGCATAAATGTCAACTGAGCCCCCCACCCCCCAACTCATGGTATGGCCAGCACCACAACGTGTGGTAAAAAGTAGAGCTCTGCGAATAGCAAAATTTTGGGTGCGAAGCGAATTCAAATATAAAGTTTGAGTGTGAATCGGATCGAATATTTTTCGAATAGTTGTTTAATAATTTTTGAATACTCCGAAGTGAAATTGCAGAAAAAAAAGTTGCAGGGGATTCCAAAGCACATTCTTATGAGATAGGAACATGGAAGTGTTTATTTTGGCTAGGTTGATGAAGCGCTGGAGGTATGTTGTTCCCTAGTTGTTTCATCAAGGATGAGGCAATGAAGAGGTCGAATTGTATTTATTTACTTGATTGGGTGCTACCAATGTGGTTTCACAACACTTCACACGTGAAAGGAAAAGGTGCTAATTCCTCAGCCTCTCCTACTCTTTTGACTTCTATGGAAGCCCATCTGATGTGTACATGAGCACGCTCCCTTCGAGTCCGAAGTTCCTAATCTGGCTCATAGACGTCGACATAAAAGAACATCTGAAATTTTGGGTGCTAAAAATCTTTGGCGTCTGATTTCTTGGACTTTGTGCCCCAATTTCAGGTTCAGAACAGCATTAATTAAACCCCCACCTCTGCTGCGTCTATTGTCTTCGTGTTGGAACGAGCGTTTTCTTGAGTCAATTAATTTGCGAAGGTAGTGCCTTAATTTCTTGCTTATAACCCGCAGAAAAATAATGTATATTTGCAGTGAAAGTAAAAAAAAAAAAACTCAAATTCTTGCTTGTAAAGCTAGCACCACGGCAGTGCTTTGCAGCTATGCAAGGAAGCTAGCCTTGCGGCAATACGCGGAGATCATTTAAGCGAATCGTTGTAGAGAGTGAGGGTTATATGCAAAAAAATCTGGTAGGAAAAAAAAAACATCTGCCACAATGCACATGTGTAATGTGGTGAAGCATATTCAAAATTTGAAGGGCCCACAGCTAATCTAGACGTTGACCATATTTGTTTTCGGGAAGTTCGAATACTTCGAATAGTAAAAGTCCGGTGCGAATTGAATGGAATAGCAAACACTATTAGAAAATTATTCGAAATTTTGAGTATTCGCACACCCCTAGTAAAAAGTCTATGCCTACCATGTGGCTACAATTACTTACCGGTACCATTTTATTCACTAACCCTACTCATGTGGCCTTTCCTTTTTGGGTTTGAAAACAACAAATGAAAAAATTTGTCACTACCATAATACGCTTCATCAAAATGACAAATGAGGCCCTCTGCAAAGGGGCAGGCATTCATTATATTCACCTGGAAAATTTGTGTTGTTATTTTTAAGTGTTTCTAGAAAGCATCTATGGCTGCACATCCATGTTTTTTGCAAAAAACTTCTGATAACACAATTACAGCGCTCAGACATTTTTCTTACGGCCGTAACATTGGTGCTCACTGGCTTTGAAGTAAATCTGCAGAATATTTCTGTACTTCGAATATATAGAAAACTGATCTCTCGTTCAAGCAGAAGCACTTGTACTTTTAGCCTTTTCCACTGCCTAAATTTTTGTTTGTATAACCCTCAGCAAACACACTTGCACTTTTTTCTAAATATTGTCTAACATACAATTGTTCCTCAGTGCCAGCAACTAATGATCACATGTTAAACAAGGAATGTTGCTTGAGCCAACATGCCAGAAGCACTTGTCTTGATCAGGGCAGCAACTGGACAGGTCCCATCGTCGCACATTCCTAGTTCAATGATTTCTCATTGCAAGCCTCCATGTTGCCCAGATGTCAAGTAAGGACTTATGTGTATATTTCTTTTGCAGGTACCAGGAAAGGTGTTTCCACATCCAACATTGCTCTACAGTGGTGGAAACCCCATTTGCTCACATGCCATGTGTGTGACGTGTGAAAATGTCAGTGTTGATGTACTGGATTTCACTTCAGGGCTGTCGCTGCTTTTTTCCATGTATTGGGCGTATAACATTGAGTATGTGCCATCTGCTAAAGGTACGCTCTCCCTTCTTGAGCAGCTAATGGGTATTCGAGGTTCCAAATTGAGCACGAGAGTGCTAAAAGTGCTGACTACCTTGAAAGCACGAGAAGCCGCTAATAAGCCTAGCACAAGTGCTGTGCAACCAGACTGCACTGAACAAAGTGCTAATTCACCCTAAGGTGACGTGAGATTTAAAAGGCGCTAGGGCATGTATACACTCAGTGGTCAAGAGCATCACTGTTTTACGAAGTCCCTGCCTGGTTTCAAGTATAGTCTGGCATTTCTTTTTTCTTTTTTTTTCACGAAAAAAAAACTGATTCTCTGGAATGCTCTTTCTTTTTTTTTTAATACACATCTCGACTGTGCATTTGTTTTGTTCATTAGTTGTATAATGCACCAACTTGTGTTCACAAGGTTTGTTTCTGCCAATTCCTGAAGTGCTCGTTGCTGTGCTGATGTGTTTCTCTGTTTTGAAACAAACAAGCAGTTTTGTGATATTTATTTTAATGAATACTCACACCTAGTCAAACATAAACTAGTCTAAAAATTTTGTTGTACTTTGATGACTTTTTAGAGGTAACTGTTGACATAAAGTGTAGCAGCTCATGGGATGCTGTTTGTGTAGAGTATATACAGGGCATCTCCTTTTTAAAGTTTCTCAGTGGTTTTATTGCTTTTGTATACTGTTATGTGGCCACATTCTTAACTAAACCACTATAAATGTTGTGATAGCTGTCTGGTGAGCGCTAGTCAAAAGTTATTTAATGTTACTATATAATTCTCACTGAATGGCACTGTGATGTATGCATATTCTTTGTTTAATAAAACTTTACTCTTTCCTAAATGTTGTTTGTGCTTTCAGATATGTACGGCAGCAAACGTAATTAGTCACAGACATGGCGGTGGTCCTTAAGTCATTAAGTGGTGAGACAAGTCTTTTTTGTGAAATTGGATGAAAGGACTTACCACAAGTGGCACTACTGGAGCATTTTGTGATGCTCTTCGAGCTGCACAAGATTTCTGTGCAGCAACAACTTTCCATTTTTTATACAAATGTTCTTTCGATTGGCACTAGTATTCTATGTCAGCCTTATGTTATTAAAAATTATCAATTAATTATTTAACATGAACATTTAAAACTGTTCGGTCTTAATATGTGCATACCTTCAATAGCATGTTCACTAAGGAGTATTTTTATAATGAGAAACAACTTAGCATTGTTTAAATTGCACCTGTACAACACAAAATGTCTACCGGGTGTTGCAACTATAGCAAATGTGCAAGGTTGTCCATTGATTCCAATTCAGCAAAACACTGCTGTCTTCTGTTTATTCCTGGCCAACTTGAATGCTGGATTTTATTCACATTGATACAAACTGTTTTTGGAGATTGCTACAGTGTTGCTCTCACATATATATTTGTTTACCTGTTAAATGCTCGAGGCCCGTGTGCTTAGATTTAGGTGCACATTAAAGAACCCCAGGTGGTCAAAATTTTCAAAGCCATCCACTACGGTGTCGAATCTCACAAGGCGTGGCATCTGCCAAATTATTTATTTTAGGTGACCGGTGGAAATTTATGTAGGACTTTTCCAGCTTTCATATGCATTTTTGTGTCGTGTGGCAGTGGTCTTAGTGGCCAAAAAGATGTCTAGTGGACCACTGTGGGGCATCTGTAATGTTAATTAATGTCAAGCAACGAAGTTTTCAAGCGCACTGTACCTCACATAGGAGCAATTTGACTACCCTAGGGTGCCTCGGGAAGAGTCCCACTGGGTACCAAAAGGTAGTCGGACAAACTCTGCATGAGAGTCGTGCGTACCACCAGTAACTTTCTGTGATGGTCAAATGACTACTCTAAGGGGGGTCATGTCGAAGGGTGAGAAGTGTCTCATTGACTACCATGAAGTAGTTGCATCAACTCCATCCAGGGGAGTCGCCTACACCACCATCTTTTTCACAATGGTAGTCAGCATTGACTACCATGAAGTAGTTGCATCAACTCCATCCAGGGGAGTCACCTACACCACCATCTTTTTCACAAGGGTAGTCGGAGAACTACCCGAATGGGCATAGGCGTGCGCACGAGGGGGGGCAGAGGGGGGCGGCCGCCCCCCCCTAGTCACCTTAGAACCTAAGAGGGGGGGGGGCGCAAAGTCTGCCCCATACATTGACTTAATAGGGGAGGGGGGCGCTGCGACGAACCTCCGCCATACCTCCGCCCCCCCTGAACGGTAACCCTGCGCACGCCTATGCGAATGGGGGTCAGTGTTGTCATTGCAAAGGGGTCTCCCTGACAACCTAGAGGTACTTTCGAGGCACCCTTACGTAGTCGTGGGGACTCTTCCATTGGGAGTAATACAGACACCTCATTGTTGTTGTCAGGGAGTCATGGAACTTTTGACTTGAAGAGAGTCAAGCGACACCCCAAAAAGGTCATCACATGTGTAGCGAGCTGTTTACCACCCAAAGGTAGTCGGTTCAGACTCCCTTTTTTTTTAGAGTGTGGTGTAGACCAAGACTCGTATAGAAGGGTGAGAGAGTTTAAGAATAGGACTGCCTGGTCACGGCATGAATAACGTGGAAATCCTGTCGCGTACGTCGTGACACCTTTTCCTCCAGACAAGTGTGGCTCATACTTGTTCTTGTTCGCCTTATACTGTGGCTGCCTCATAACCGTAAACGTCGGGCGGTGGTGGTGGTCAAAACATTTATTAACCATTAAATGGTTGCAGAGAGGTGAGGTGATTGGGGTACTAGGTGGAGCCCCTGTTCCAGAGCGCCATTGGCAAGCAACGCCACCCGCGTCCGTTGAACCAGGGCCTTTTGGGCCTTGAGGTACTGACAGCTGAGCAGGGCCGCCTCCCAGTCCTCTCTATTGGGGTTGGGGTTGGGGCGGATAGATGGGTTTAATAGGCACGCCCAGACTATGTGGAAGGTGTCAGCCACCTCTCCACAGAACTGGCACGTGCCATCAAAGGATGGATTGAAATGTCGTAGCACCGCCGGGCACAGTACTGTGTTTGTAAAAAGTTTTAAAAGGAGGCGCTCGTCAGCGCGATTCAGTCCCTTACTAGGGTCCGAATAGCGCCGGCGCTCCTCCTCGTAGTAAATGTCTTTGAATGGAAGGGCCAAAATTTCTGATTGAGAGTAGGCTTCCAAAGACAGGGAGATAGCCCGGGAAGAGAGTGCGCGGGTGGACTGATCGGCCTGTTCGTTCCCTTGGAGTCCCTGGTGACCGGGGGGCCCAAACCAGATTACGCGGAGTTGGATCTACGTATCGGCAGCTAGGTTCCAGTATGCGCTGAGCAAGTGGGGGAGCCCACCCTAGCCCATAGTTCCGACAGGCCCCTCGCGAGTCGGTGATGATGTGTTTCGATTTCAAAGCTTACAGCGCAACACACGCGGAGGAGATTGCCATCGCTCTGGCTCTCACCTATCCCTAATCGAAACCTCGGGCGAAGAGTGCAATAATAGCAGCAAGCGTTGTACCCCGAGAAACTTCCGGTCACCTCATTTCTCTTCCCCTAACACCGATAACGAAAGTGCGTTTTCAAGTTGTTTCGTGGTAAGGAAAGACTCTGTTTAGTTTTTTAGATAAAAGGAAGGTGCGTAATGCTCAAGGGATTCTCTTATAATGTTCATGTAGCTCAAAAGAGCATTTATTTGAAAATATCTTGCTAAATAAGGGGAGCAAAGTGTAGAAAATCAGCGGGCAACTCGCTAAGGCTCTTCTTGCGCACTGACGCTATTAGGGTAGATCGGTACAACTTGAACTTCAGCTTCGTCGTTTCTTCTGGTACAGACTAGAAACGTCCTCCGGGGCTAAAAGCTGCTGTCAGCAGCTTGACCGGGGCGAAGGAGGCGTTGTACATGACAGCGCGAGAACATAAACATTTTGGTGCAAAACAAATTTGATACTCAAATGCATGGTGTACAACAGGGTGTTTAACATTCAACGACAGACATTTTTCCACAAATAGCGAATCAATAAAACAAAACATGATCATTTCATATACATCGTTATGCATGAATATGCCGTGCACATGCTTACATGCCAGCGAAATACATCTTCAATTCCTTGCGAGATAATTTAGTAGCGTGAACATGAGTATTTAGAATTTTCGGCAAATTGTGCTTGATGGATTGCAGCTTATATTCGGTGCGAAAACGGGGTACAAACCAAGGTTCAGGGTTTCTTAGATGCACAGGTATGTCATGGTGTTTCAAGGCATGTCATGGTGTTTCAAACCGGATGTCATCGGGGGGCTGTGTTTATAAACAATTAAAGGGTCAATACCTACCCCGAAACGGAGAACAACATTAATAACTTAAATGTGAGAGCGTCAGGAGAAACTGACATCGGCAGCGTAGACCCGACGAATGTAAAGAAAAAAAATCACGCCATATCCACGAAGTGAATGATGATGAGTCGGCGAAGCTCCGGAGGTAATCTGGTAAACCGTCAATCTTCCGTAAATTTTGCCCACTCGATCATCATACAAAGACCTGACACACAAACGCGGGGGTGTGGTGTGATTATACATACAGTATATACACAATGTTTCATCACATATGGGGTAGATGATAATTTTGTTCAAGAGCTCTACGGCCCACAAGGAGGGGGTTCCCCTGATTTTGTTTTCGTCATATATGACGTTAAGCTCAGGGTAACGTTTGTTGTCGGCGTTGCCGTTTTGCCTTTCGAGGGCGAGAGCGCGTTCACGATCGTTTTCATCCATGGCAGAAAGAGAATGTGTGGTCTGGAACGCGCTTATACTTCATGGTCATCAGCGTCATCGTCATCTTTATCACGTGTAGTGGGTACATTCCACTATACTGGAACGCGCTTATTCTTCATGGTCATCAGGCGTCATCGTCATCTTTATCACGTGGAGTGGATGCATCCCACTATACGTCGCTACGTACTACTACTACATACTACAGAGGAGGGACAGACCCACACCCTAAGGAGCTTCGCCCCTAAAAAATAATCAGTATCTC
Source organism: Rhipicephalus appendiculatus (assembly GCA_030522465.1). Lineage (NCBI taxonomy): Eukaryota > Metazoa > Arthropoda > Arachnida > Ixodida > Ixodidae > Rhipicephalus > Rhipicephalus appendiculatus. The sequence goes on along the minus strand of JALIZH010023975.1, from coordinate 12,359 downwards.
AGAAGGAATAGAACCCAAGCGTTCTGCGTGGCAATCAGGTATTCTACCAGAGAGCCATACCAGGTCTTGAGACTGTTTTGGAAAAAGACACTATGCAGGCGTAAGGTCGGTGCAACTGCAATTGTGGTAGCAGTACTAGCTATCTAATTTTATAACAAAGCAATAAGGATTACATTTGTAAACCTGCGAAACAGACGTTATGCCAGGTTAACGTCAACTGTGGTCTCAATATTGACTCCCCGTTTATAGCTGTCTAATAAACATTATATTTTTATTCCTATGATTCAGCAAGCTATATTCTAGCGTTGCCTGACCTCGGGGGAATACGCTAAAGAAAGGTACGTGTGGTATTCACTTCGTTCCGATAACACTGACTAGAGCTGTGCACGGGCTCCGGGTAGCCCGAAAGCCCGAGCCCGGCCCCGGCCCGCGGGCCGGGCTCGGGTATGCGGACGTCTTCCCAACTCGGGCCCGGGCCGGGCTCGGGCTACTCATCTCGGGCATCGGGTGGGCCGGGCCAGGTGCAAAGCCCGTATCAAACCAAAAAATATAGACGTTGTGCCGGAATTGTTTTCTAGCACTTAGCGATGAGCACACAGATCACTTTTGTGATTATATATCCATACAATCATCCTACTGTCCTGCATCATAGATAATAAACTGCTGGAAGAACAAGGAGTCTAATTATTCTAAGCTTGTTATGCTTGCGAAAAAGATATTTGCGATTCCGGCTACCAGTGCGAGCAGCGAACGGAAGTTCAGTTCGACAGGATATGTGATGCACCGCACTTCACTGAAGTCCGAATCACTGCGCAGCTTGTTATTTTTACAGAACTTGTAATCTGCGTATACACATTATAACATATGTCGTTTGCATATGTTTAACTTTGATATGTTGAATAAAATGCAACATGATCAAAAAGTGATATCTTGTACCGCAGCAAACTTTCATAGTGTCGGGCCGGACCGGGCCCGGGTTTGTGTTTTTGTACGTCGGGCCGGGCCGGACGGGCTCGAAGCCCTTTGGGGTCGGTCTCGGGCGGGCCTGCGACGCAGTCAATGGGCCCGGGCCGGGCTCGGGCTTGAAAATTAGGCCCGTGCACAGCTCTAACACTGACGCCTGTGCTCTAACGTAATTGTCGACGTTATGACAGACCATAAGTTATCCATTGCAGTCACTGGTAGATGCCAGTGTAGTGGCCTTTCTTGGCAAGCCCATGATGTGCATAGAACTACGGCACTTAACGTCGATCCGCCTCGTAACACTTGTCTCAAGTACACCCTCCCCCCCCCCCCCCCCCCCCAAAAAAAAGAGAGAAGGAAAGACAGCATACGCTTCACCATTAAGCTTCGCGTAAAGAAATTCATGGACTAATACAAGAACATTTCAGTGTACCACTGCTGGTGCTGGTAGCGCACACATTAGTGGCGGCGCCGTTACGCAACTATCAAAAGCCAGTTCTCATATTTGCATGTTTTCTAGATACGTGAAGGCTTATCATATTTCCACGTATGTTTACTGAGTACTACATTCATCCGCCTCGTCACATTATGCTCACTTTAAAAGTGTCACATAGCAAAATTCTTGATGGATGCTTCGCATATCATTGATTCTCACGATGCGTGGTATCTGGCGAATTTTATTGGGATGGCAATTATATTGACACTCTCGGCTGATTTTTGCCGTCGCCGTCATGCCCCAGATATGTATATGTATGTATACATGTAGAAAGGTCACAAAGAATAATAAATCCAAAGAAAAAAATTCCAAGGCACCCGACCGGGGATTCGAACCAGCGAACCCTTCCTCCGCAGCGCGCGGTGTTAGAACACTCAAACACACGCCATGCGTCCGCCGGCATAATAACGGCAAGCTATTTATGGACCCCATTTACCGCTGGTGGTATGCAGATCTCGCAGGATTCTGAGCGTGTTTTCTATCATGCAGCGCTCCTACATTTTCGTTCCATTTCAAAACTACCCATCAGACGTGCATGAAAAAGGGTTCTCTTTGTATACCCACTCGTGATGTGGAACGAAAAAAAAAAAGAACACCACGCCGCACACATTGTGTCGACACCTTGCGTGGCAGGAGACACAGAGAGGTCGTTCCGCGCGCCGCACTTTAAAAGAAGAAGAAATATCTAAGAGCACTAGGTTCTCCATTGTGGACACTTGCAGTGCGTTGCTGAAACACAAATGCGTAACAACTGTTACAGTTGTTTGCTCACGTTACCCAGTGTATGGTATGGTACGAATATCGTTATTGCGGTATACCTGCGCGTCCTTTTCGAGCGTCCTTTTTTTGTGCTTCAGCGGGAAGCTGCAAGTATCCAGCTTCTCGTCAATGTTGGTATGACCTTCCAATTTCTGGCTATCGCATCCATTGCTTCACCACTGGGGCGACACTGATTTTTTATTGATTTCTTCATAGAGAGCTATGGTAGCTGTGGCGCCGCTGTTGTGTGCTGCAGTACTTTCATGTGCGGTTCGTGTGCACCCTGATTTCGTAATTCCTGAATGACCGCTTAGAATTTGACTGACTCAACTTAATACGAAGATGCCACCCTTTTATTCAGGAGCCTAGACATGATTTCATATTGAGAAGGCGTGGGAGCCGGACCCCTTCATTCCTATGTGCATGTGTGCACGCCTATATTACACATACGAAGTTGAACTTCGTAAAGAGTTTCATCCCTCTCCCCCCTCTTGTGGCTAAGGCTATACCTCTAATAAGGGCCTTTTATCGTTTTAGCTCGTGCGCGCGTTAGAAGGGAAGCGACCATTGTCATGTCAGAAATATACCGTGGCAGAGGTTGGCAGACAAGCAACGAACATGAACATGAGCACACCGCACGCATGTGCCCTATACCAGCATCACCGTCTGCATGCGCCACAACGTGCATCAACACGTGCCTTATCAACAAACCCGCATGGAAACGCCAGGAGCCTCAAAACGCATACGCGATAGCAGCGCCCCGAAAGCGCGCAGCGGCGTTTCTCCGCTTCTATTCCACCCGGTATCGCTTTCCAACTGGGATGCGAGAGGGTCAACTGAACTCTCTCTTAGGTCGTCCCCACCCTTTCTCTCATTACGAAGCCGGAGCTCTGGTCGGTGGCGGGAGCTCCGAGGGTTCGGAAAGCCAAGGACAGAGAGGAGGAGGAGCAAGCAGTGGAGAGGGGGAAAAGCCGGCGGCTGCGTTCGCCTGTTGCGCCTTGGCGATGGCGCGCGGGCGCACTGCGGAGCCACCGAATGGAGGGTTGTAGCGCGCGCCGCTTGGATGCCTTGCCGCTGCAGGCAAACAGACGAAGCCGCGCCGGCCGCAAGGGCAGCGCGCCGCGCGCACTGCCCGTCGTACGCCGCTGCTGAAGCGCGCTCGCTCGCTCTCACGCTGCTGTTCGCCCCCCGCGTCTCGGAGTTAAACCGTCGACGCCGCGGGGCAGCCAGCCAGCGAGCCCCGGCTGCTGCTGCTACTGCAACTGCTGCAAGAGCCGGGAAAGTCCATCCTCGTCGCCGTCGAACCGCGGAGCAAGCGTTTCGTCGCAGGGCGCACTACGTCCACCGGTCAGTCATTTTTAGTACTGCGTCGCACGGCTGCTGTCTGCTTTGTTCGTTTTTGCTTATTAGCGAAGAGTGGCCCACATTTGGACTCGTGAAAACGGCTTGCATTCGTGCATAGGTATGCTTCACTGTGGCGCAAAGAACTTTTTCTGAAAAAAAAAGGGGGGGGGGGGAGGGGGGGGCGGCTTAGTGGAAAGAAGAAAGTGAACTACTCCCCTTCCCCAATTTTTTTAAAAGAAATATACTTTGTGCCACATTCAAGCATACGAAAGTAGTCTCCGCACAAACTCGCAGAAAACGAAGTCATTTGAAGATTGCATTCGACTCTTCACTGCGAGAAAAAAATCGAGTCTTTGGGCAGTATCTCTGCCACATGGCTATAATGGGCATCTATCTCGCGTACTGCGTTATCCTTGCGTTATCACCGCGGTTCCGGCTCTTCCCGCTCATGAACGCCATGTGTGCATCAATGTGACATCGCATGCTTAATAGGCAAGTGGCGAGAGCCGGGTTTTTGAGAAAGGAAACGCGAGAAAACCAAATGACGATTACAGTAGCATGGCAGAAATACTTACCAAATACTCGATTTTTGTTTTAGGGGGGGGGGTTGAATAAGCATGAGAACTGTCAATTGGGCGAGTTGGTATGCTTCCATCTTGAACGAATATTAGCGCGACAAATATCAGCGCTGTAGTCTGCTTTTTTCTACTCTCGTCCTCGTTTTTGTCGCGCTAATATTCGTTCAAGTTGAATAAGCAACCGTTTTACTTCGACATCTTATCTTTACTCTTAATGCATTTTTTTATGTCAATGTGATGAACTCGCGTGCTTGTTTGAATGTATACGCGTTTTTTTGTTTTCTTCAAGTTTGTTCAGTAGCGCAGCGCCTCGAATGACCTCGACTTTTGTGGCGTCGCTTTCTCATTGGCCTTCTTGTTTTTGTAGTTGTTGTTCAGGGACTACTCTCGACCGGGTTTATATTATAGTGGATCGTACGTTTCCAAGCTACGCAAAGACAAACTGGCCGCGCCACTTGACCATAGATTTGGTGTTGTAGCCCCAGCGCCTTGTCTTTATTTTTGGCGCACGCCGGTTGACAGTACTGGATGATGCTGAACCAACAAAAACATGAATGGATGGTGTCTGGAGAGAAGATAGAGTGAGGGGAAGAGGACGGTGACAATGATTCTTTTTTTTTCTTGCGCGAGATTTTGTCTGACTCGGTACGATTATCCACGACACTGCTCATTCGTCTTGTGCATAGAGGACTCGGCTTTTCTTGCACACGTGAAATATCCTTGCGGCATCTTGCATTCGAAGTTTGGCGACCGTGCCAGAGATGGAAATTACGAATCAAGTATGCGCATGCACTGAAAAAAATAGAAATAAACTTTCGCTCAATGTGAGTCTGCGGAATCGAAAAAATGGACTCAAGGAAGCGGGTGTTCTTTTTGTCATTTTATTTTTATTCCCGAAACATTGCGTATACCACAATTCATTCTTAAGCATATACATTCATCCTCATAAGTTTGAAGACTAACGCGACTAGTGAAAAAAAAGTCGAACATTCCCGCTGCTTCGGCGGCCAACCTCGAATTTAGATTTTCAGCCTGTTCCAAAACGAGCTTAGAACATTTACTCGAAAGTTCGACCGAATACATCGCGAAATTCTGGGAAATTTCAATCTTTTCGCGGACCTTGTGGCATCTAAACTTTTTAACGCACCTGCACGGATCAGAGTAGTGACGCAAAGCGCAGATTTCGCAATATGGACGTGGCAGAGGCAAGTTAAAGGATATATAGGCCGCCTTGGAGAAACGGGTAGATGAAGATGGCGTTTTGCGAAAGAGGCTCGATTATGTCGCAAACATGGGCTGGGAATTCAAGGCTACAGCGGTATGTTACCTTTGCGACTTGTGCGCTAATGTACCAACGCAGCAGCAATTTGCGCTTGTCGGGCAAGTTTTTTTCCATCGGAGTTTTGAGGCAGGCTGTACATAGCTATCTGGAATTGCCACTGTCCTTGAAAGCCACACAATAGAATGAAAGAAAAATTGGGGGGACCCTTAAGCCTCGCTTTTAAGAGTTGAACGCGATAGCGATATCCTGTCTCTATTGCGTACTACAACCACTTAGTGCATACTATGTAATGGGTATCTTGCTTTAAACCGCGAGCAATATGCGCGGGAAATGTTTCCGAACTTGCTATGCACCCACTACGTCGTCTTAAGGGAATACGCGCAGTAACGTGTGTGCCTTTTGTAATGGGTGGCCGGCTTTGAACCACGATGTCGTTTTGATATTCACATGTTCTGACGCCCGATGCCAATGTACGCTTGTAACACGCAATATTACTGCGATGTTACATGTTGTATTGCTACGCCAGTATACAGGACGCGTGTGTTTGTAAAGCATGAAAGTTATTTTCACTGCATTTCCAAGCAGAGGAAGTTATTTTCAATGTAAGCCCAAACATGTGCTTGCCACGCAGACGGCCTGATTGCGATCCTTACTCGGGCCCGGAAATTTTTATTATTTATTTTATTTGCAGCTTTCTCGATTTTTCGGTCACGGACAATATGATGATTTTTTGCTCACAACCAACGACGCCGCCGCCGACAGCGACGCCGGAATTTCTGCGAAACGAGCTCTTTAACGCTATCGCGTTAATAAAACAAGGAGAACGAATGCCGCTAACACATTTCCCGCTGCCTGTGGACACAATATGAGTTTATGACAACACTGTTCGAGGAGCCAGCGTTTATATTGTCACTTACCTTGGAAAGTAGAACAGAGCTCACATGAGAACCCTTTAGTTTAGTGGCACTTTCTGTTGAAAGCCTGAGACGGCAAAATGTAATCACCTTTAAAACTTACACACCAAGGTTTCTACTTGGTCATCGTAATGTGTGTTACATAATGTGTGTAATAGCTGAGTGTCTATTTTAATCGTGATAACTATTGAGGTAAATTGGTATCTAGATGAAAGCGAATAGCTGTTTTTGTTTTAACGCAATCTGTTTTCTTTTTTTTTCATTCGTGTCAGTGTCCGCGGTGTTCTATTTCATGCAAAAGTATTTCGGAAGGGTAGCTTTGCTGTACCTTGTTTGATCAGCTTTCTGTTCTACTATAAGTAGGCGCGCCAAATCTTAAGTTTCAGCTGCGTTCATTCAGAACTTTCGAATTTTTGTTTTACTTCCAACAATTCCGTGCTAGTTCTGAAGAAGAAATTGAAGCGTACTGCTGAATTTCTGATCTTCTCTGACTAAGTGTGATTGTGGTTGTTCATGTAGAAGGGTCTAATATTTTTACGCGTTTTTATTTTCCTTTGCTCAAAAGGTTCAACTTTTTAAGGAATCTCCGTAGCTGAGCATAAACCGCAGTAAGCGAAGTAATAATGACGTATGTGCAAACTGTTCTATTTCTTTGAAAAGTCGTAGGAATTATGCGTAAACGGCAAGTTGCTAAATACTCAAATTTCGGGACTGCGTGAGTGTTTTCACGACGCGCAACCCGTATATACTTGAATACGATGGTACGCTTTACCACGTAGCTACCGCTGCAAATGTTTTCTTTTGCCGCTTTTCGTGGACGTAAGTGTTTGCATAGACAAACATGCCGTAAAGAATTTCACCATAATGATTTTTATGCAATGGGTGCCTCTTTGGACTTTACTGTATATCTGTTTTATCCGAATGTGACGGACAAAAAAAAGATATACCATACTCTCTCTTTTGTTTTATTACTTGTTTTGATCTATGTCCGCCTCGGTGGATCAGTGGCTAGGGTGCTCGGCTACTGACCCGAAGGTCGCGGGTTCAATCCCGGCCGCGGCGGTCGCATTTCGATGGAGGCGAAATGGTAGAGGCCCGTGTACTGTGCGATGTCAGTGCACGTTAAAGAACACCAGATGGTCAAAATTTCTGGAGTCCTCCACTACGGCGTCTCTCATAATCATATCGTGGTTTTGGGACGTTAAACCCCACATATTATTATTATTATTGTTTTGATCTAAATACCTTAAAACTGCCGCTAAGGGGCTTTACAAAATTAGTTGGGGAGTATACTAGTCAGCGTCTAGAGAGAGTTACCTACTCTAGCAAGCACAGATGAAATTTGCTAAATATGCAGAGCTAAAAAAGAGTGCAATTTCAAAAAAGGCAGACGGCAAATAATGGAAAGTCAGAAGTCTTTCCCCCTTCCGGGGAAATTTCTTTCTTTCTTTCTTTCTTTCTTTCTTTCTTTCTTTCTTTCTTTCTTTCTTTCTTTCTTTCTTTCTTTCTTTCTTTCTTTCTTTCTTTCTTTCTTTCTTTCTTTCTTTCTTTCTTTCTTTCTTTCTTTCTTTCTTTCTTTCTTTCTTTCCTTCTTTCTTTCTTTCTTTCTTTCTTTCTTTCTTTCTTTCTATTGTGGCCGACAAACTCATGATCGAAAGAGCATCAATTGTTGGACAACGGCGCTTGTGACCGGCCCATCTTCGATGACCGTGTTTCGCTACACTCTCCGGCGCCCGGGTTTTCGGGCACAACGCTTCCGCCACCACCGAAATCCCTCCGCCGCCCTTATCACCGTAACAAGCTTTGCTTGAAAAAGAAACACAGTTTTAAACTCAGTTTTAAGTTTAGCGTCTGTCCTGCCATTTCCTTTCCGTTGCCGACGTTTTTTTCTGCTCATACTTTTGCACATTCCCAGGATGTGGGGACGGGGAGCCATCTCTTGGGGGCAGCAACGGCAGGGTGCCATAACTGAACGGGAAATGCCGACGAAAATTCTTTTCGACGAAAAAAAACCTGCTTACCAAAAAGGACTGTCGGTTCTATACAGGACAGACCCGTAGACCCAGTGGAGAGATCTCAGTATCGCACTACAAAGCGTGTGGTTACCCAGCACAATGGAACACCGCATATTATAAACACATGGGAGCGCATGGTAAAATGTAGGAGTATGCGAATATGGAGTTTTAGAACCCAATCGAATACGAATCGAATGCGAATACAAATCGAATATTGTCGGAATAATTTTCCAATAGTAAAAAAAAAACCATTTTTAAAGCAGCCCTAGAATAGTAGTCTGAAATTTATAAAATAGGCCAAAAATTTCACAACGTTTTATTTGAAACAAATACTCGCAAGCTTTGTGAAAGGAAAATTATGATTATTTTGAATTGGCAAAAAAAATATGACGATTATTTAAACTTAGGCAAGGTAGTATACAGCAGACACTAGAGCCTTCGAAATATTCTGTGACTGCAGGCTGATATATAACAGTGACTACAGCATTCAAGGCCATACTTTGTCAGCAGCCGTTAAATAAAAGTGGCGCATATATAGTAAGCAATTTTCACGAATTAACATCATCCTGTATGTCATGGTAGTGGATTGATGTCACGTCATTTCATGTAGTTGATTAATGACATTGTCGTTTCGGTGACTCTAAAGCTTTACGCAAAAACGCCTTCATCCTGTGATCAATATAGCGTCGATAGTGCCGTAAGTACATTGACTGCATGCATCTGGGTGATTTGGAGATGAAAAGAAGAAATGTTGCCCCTCGCTGTTCCAACGTCTCGTTCCTTCGAGCATTTTCGTCGTTGCTGATTATCCGAAAAATATTCGGTATTTAGAATATGCACTATTTGATTCGAATACTGAATCGAGTAGAAAGCTATTCGATTTGTTATTCTGAATTTTCCAATATTCGCACACGTCTAGTAAAATATCACACTTTGGGAAACCAAGCGATATAGTGTGTGACTCTGCAATTTTACCAGAAAGTTCTAATAGGTATCGGCTTGTAGGTAAGTGGCCGTATTGAGTCCAGCGCAGGAAGCTTAAAGGGACCGACAACTGCCCAGAACATTAACTGAGATGACTCCACTGAAGGAAAAATTGTGCGTCGCACTGACTCAAACCAACCCTGTTTTTGTCGTGAGAGGTGGATTTATATTTTTATTTCTTCATCGAAAGACGCGAAAAATGACCTGTGGCGCTTCTGGTGGCAAATACATGAACGAATCGATGTACCTTGTCACGTGACCGTTGATTGCTGTAGACGGTTGAGGATCTTTTTGTTGGTACTGAAATATTGTTCGTTTCTTTATATTAAAAGATATTACTCCATAAAAATGTACACATAGGCCTGAGTTAGTAGTATGCATTAAAGCGGCGCTGCCTTCGCGTGACGTAATGATACCATGCTCGTCAGCGCGTCTTGAGAAACTTTTCAGCGTGCTCATGCAACCGTGCACGCTGTTTGCAGGTCGCTAAGATTTTTGAGTGACATAATTTTTCGGCCTACACTTCGTCTCAGAAATGACGCGCACTGCTACTCGGCGCGGCCGTGCATATGAGTAGTGACGTTTTCAGTGACTTGGCTTGGCTCGTGCATCGAGAGAGTAACGACGCCGGGACAAACCACCCATGACACAGGCGCAGGCAACCTTGGGCGTAGGCAACCTTGAACGCAGGCAACCTTGGGCGCAGGCAACCTTGGGCGCAGGCGCACACAACGCGGTATAAATACGGGGAAGGTGTATAATGCCACATCATGTCATTGTAGCAGCTTGTTATTTTCAAAAAATAGTTGAAACGCTCAAAATAAAAATGGTTAAACACTGTTACAGGAACTCCTGCGAAAGCAGAACGACGACAGCATTCACACAGCGCGAGAAGGGCTGGCAGCATCGCTATCAATTATCAGCGTTGCTGGAGGAAAGGTACATGCGTGTTTAGAGCCTTTCAGATCGAAAAATACTGCTTTTGAGATAACTACGTGCTTTTGGGATTAACTACTGCAGCTACAAACACTACGAAGGGTGAGCTTTCTGTCGCGCCGTAAAAAAATGGGTCGAGAAAAATCAGTTGTCGGTCCCTTTAACAATAGACTCGTCGCATGCGTCATACAGATCGCAGCGCTCTGTCTCCTCTCCTCTGTCCCTCCTGTCGGTTGCACTGATTTGAATTCTTAATCATGTACCAACACGCCCAATCCTACAGTCTTCACAGATCACAGAAGGCCCAAGCGCGCGTCGCGCCTCTAATACACGTCTCTTTGCCTGTGCGATCGTGCAGCATGTATGTTGTGTTGGTGTTACGATTCGGTGGCGACGAGGGTGGAGGGGGTGGGAGAGGACTCGAACACACTTGGCGGGCTCCTCATACGTGGGTTCGAGTCTTGTAAGTTTGTAAGTGTATACAACCACGATGGGTGGACATCTTCACGTAGCGCCATCTCTCGCCGCTGACAGCGGTGGCCTGCCGTAACTAAATGGGAAATGGGTGCAAAAATCATATCTCGCAAAAAAAAAAAAAAAAAAAAAAAAACCAGGCAGAACTATCCGGATGACGTGTGCCCCGCATGCAATGAGAAGTCCACATTAGCACACATGCTCTGGGGGTGCCTTCAATCAAGCCCCCGATTCCTCCGCGGTCACGTGGGAGGCGGCCATCCGCAGCCCGCTCCTGGCCGACCAGCTTTGGGCTGTCCAGCAGGCCCGCGAGGCGGCCGATAGGCTTGGCCTGGCGGTCCCGCCATGTTAGTTGCCCACTGTGCGCTAGGGCGCGTCCCGCAGGGCCTCATTAACCCTTTCAGACGCCACCTATGAAGAACTTTGTGTAAATATGTGAAATCGATAAAACGTTATCTCAAGACACTCAATAGTCTATTGCAACAAAAATAATCTCATAATATGTTAATTTATGTACGTTATAGTAACTAATCCTAATTAAGAAATAATTAAATATATATTTCTCCTGAAGTCATTGATGCTCAGTTTTTGCATAAGTAGAATGAAATCTCAGGCTAGAAATATAGCGCAAGTTCATTTTTGGTTATGTCCATTTTGAGCAAAGAAAAATACACTTTTCACATGGCTCGCAGGAAGTGGCACGTCGAACGACTCGTGGAACGTGGTAGTGCCTTCAGAAAAGTGATCATATACAACAGTACACTACAAAATGAAGCTAAATGAAGACTAATTTATTTTTCCGGAGGTTCAGTTCACCCAAAGCTCAATATAACTCACTCTTTCTTAGCGCCTAGTTGATACAAATAGCAAAAACAAGTGATGTACACAATTGTGTACATAGCGTGTCAAAGGGTTAAGGTTATTTCAATCAATCAATACCGAAAATTAATGCCGGTTATGTGCAGCAGATACCTATTCGAACATTGTGGTAAGATTGCAGAGTCGCCCTATATATCACTCGGTTTCCCAAAGTGTTTGATATTTTACCATGCGCTTCCATGTGTTTCCGCTGTGCGGTGTTCGATTGTCTTGAGAAACCACCCCCTTTGTAGTGCAATACTGCAGTTTTTCCGCTGGGTCTGTGGGCCTCTCCTGTATAGAACAGAGAGGCCTTTTTGGTAACCAGCCTTTTTCGCCGGAAAGGATTTTTGTCGGCATTTTCCATTCAGTTATGGCAGGCCGCCGTTGCTGCCGCCAAGAGATGGCGCCACGTCCCTACATCCTGGGAATGTGTGAAAGTATTAGCAGAGAAAACGTCAGGAACGGAAAGGAAATGGCAGGACAGACGCTAAACTTAAAGCTGAGTTGTAAGTTGGGAGCCTTTCTCGTCATTTACCTTCCGTTCCTGCTGGTTTTTTCCTGCTCATACGCTTTGAACAAACGCGTTGGAACTATTTGCCCACCGCCCCACCATCCTGTACGTTTGCGTTCTCGTCGATTTTAAGCATACTCGAAATTCTTTGACTCACGGAGGCGATTTCTCTCGCGGATCAATCCTCCAGCGTCGAACAGTAGTCCCTCACCGCCATGCGCATAAATGTTGTCCACGCTCCA